>VXBX01001361.1:1676235-1799146 GCA_013400415.1 Scytalopus superciliaris
GCGCGCTGACACATCAACAAGGAGGGCGGCGGCGGCGGGCGGGCCCTGAGGCGGGCCCGGGGCGGGCCGCGCGGGGATTCCGCTGTCCTTTCGCACACCGCATAATTTAGAGCGAGCGACAAAAAAAAATTTGCTTCGGTCTGAAGGAATTTGTTTCGCTTTAAGCATACCACCTTTCCGGGCGAGGCGTTCTGTGGCACCCCCCGAAAGCCACAGCGCCCAGGAGGTGCCACACAGGGAGGAATCCTTCACCTCGGGAGTTTCCAGAGAGAGAGTCACAAAGATGCCTCCCCCTTTTCTTTTTTCTTGCAGGGTCTGTGCACAAGTAATGGCTAATAGAATCTCTTCCCCCTGAAGAAAACAGCGTCTCACTCTCCAGACCCAACCCCTACACGCGGTGTCAAAACGCTCTGCGCCCACAAAGCCATGGAAGAGTCAGTCCAGGGATGTTAATAACCAGAATCCAGCTTCAATTAACACCTGACGGGATTTCATTCCTTATTCTGATTGGATTTAAATTTAAAAAAAAAAAAAAAAGGTGAAAAAATTTGCTAAACGTCAAAAATCTGGGCTGCATTTCAATAATGGGAGCAGCAGTTTTTCAATGGAACACAAAGCTTTTTGGAATCCAGAGCACGGCATAAATGCCATTCTATTAAATACAACATGAATTGAGAAAAACACCTTAGCAGACAAGCTGTTAAGTGAAAACAGTTGTATTTACTATAGCAGCTCAGCTAAAATAAGCACTGGCATCTCTCCCGAAGTAACTTCTTAAACATAACAATAGAAAATAATTCAAGTTGAAAGGGACATCAGGAATTTATCTATTCCAGTCCCCTACTTACAGCAAAGACTAACTTTGATGTTAGATCAGATGATTCCTTTGTTTTGGCTAATTTAGATACATAAAAAGCATACACATACCCACATGTATGAAATCATTCATCTAACAGTGATGATTTCTTCAGTCCGTACTGTGGATGACCTTGAAAACAGAATGTGCTGCATAACTTTACTTACATTCATTTATTGCGAGAGTTATTTCAGAGCAAGTTATTTTTCTCCATATTCCTTCTAGATACTTGGAATTTTAGAGCTGCAAGTGCAAATTTTGGGGTGCTAGAAAATGCTCCCTTGAAACCTTTTATTTAACCCCAGCCAGAAACTAAGCCCCACACAGCTGCTGACTTGCTCCCTCTACTCAGCAGGATAGGGGAGAGAACTGGAAGACTCAAACTCATGGGTTGAGATAAAGACACTTTAATGTCACAGGAAAGAAAATAATAATTATATTAATAACAATGATGATAAAAGAATTAGAAGGTACAAAACCAGTGATGCACAATGCAATTGCTTACCACTTGCTGATTGATGCCCAGAGAGCTCCCAAATAGCAGTCCCTGATCAGCTTTTCCCTCTGTTTATATACTGAGGATGATGCCATTTGGAATGGAATATCCCTTTGGCCAGCTGGGGTCAGCTGTCCTGGCTGTGTCCCCCCAAACTCCTTGTGCTCTCCATCCTTCTTGCTGGCAGGGCATGAGAAGTCCTTGACATAGGTAAACATAAGTAAACACTACTTAGAAACAACTAAAAACATCAGTGTGTTATCAACATTATTCTCCTCCTAAATTCAAAACAGCTCTGTACCAGCTACTAAAAAGCAAATTAACTCTATCCCAGCCAAACCCAGGACAAAACCTTTTTTACAGATCCCTAAAAAGAACAGTGAGGTCTTAGAGAAAATCAATCTGCAAACTGTCCAGTGCTATCATAACTCTAAACCCTTGAATGTCCATTATTTTGGGAAAGATAATACTCCTTTCAGGTACCCAAACAATATCCTAGCAATCACCTCTACAGCACTGAAGGAGTCAGTCATATGAAGGCATCTGTCTTTAAAAGCATTATTAAGTTGAGAGCATAAATGAAAGTAGGTTGCAGAGAGAACTCATGGCCTCAGGTTTAACATCCAAGTAACATTTTTAAAGGCAAATGTCTAGCCCTTGCTTTGCTCATAATATGCTGTGCATTCTATCTTGCAAAAAAAAAAAAAAAAAAAAGAGGGGGGGAATAGAGATAAGTAAAAATTATTCCTTTCCAGAAAGCAGTGTCATGCAACACTCACTTGCTAATTGCCATGCAGCCCAAGTCTAAGCTCTGCTTTCAGAAAGGCTTCTTTGGCTCTCTTGCTCCTGTTCTGCAGCTGAGCCGCAAAGTTCACATCACACAGCCTTGCTGCTCAGTAACACAGTCTTTTCAGTTCCCAATGCTTCTTATTTGATCTTCTGGTTATTTAAGGGCAACTTTGGAGACATCAGTGTACTCTGGCCCCCATCCTCCTAAGCTCTGTGCTTCTGCCTTGCTGAACACTTTGTCTGCAGTCTCACTGACGTTAATCGTGTGCAGTGTACTGTGTTCCACCAGACCTGGCAGAATTTCAGATGATTTTTACCTTTTATTCTGGACTTCTTTTTTTTTTTCCAGCAGGACTGAAATCAGGTTAAGAAAATAGGGCCTGGTTAGTGGAGTTCTTCCTTAAAGACAGAAGAAAAGGATTTTTTTGTACTCAGCTGGACTCCCCACAGCTCTAGTCCCAGAACTGAGGCTGACAGTTCTAACTCTTACAATACCTGTGCTTAGGCCAAATTTTCATCTAAAGAGTATCTTATCCCCAGGAGGCAGCCACACATATTTAGGAAATGAGAATGACAGGTCCCAGAGAGCCCTTCCCCAAACTGCTTGCATTCATATTAAATTAGAATGAATTACTGTACCTCTTAATTAGCTAGTTTTAGCTGTCATTTGGCATGTACAAGTGCTGAGGAAAACAATTTCTGAGTGAGAGAACTTACCATCTGAAAGACAGACAGTCCTACACAACAGACTTCTGCTGCAGACAAGCTCTGCATTGCAGAGGCAGAGGCTGAATTTGGCCCACATATTCAAAAGGTTGTAGTTCTGACTTTTGGCTCATGCTTTGTTATGTAAGAAAAAGAAAAGTAAGTGTTTATGTAATTGCTCAATTTCTAGTTGACATTTGTTCATTATACAGAGCATTTTTATAGCATTGCCTGCTGAAAGGGCTTACGAACCTGTATTTTCTCCTTCAGATAAAAACATGTTAGCAACTCCACTTTGAGGGAAAACAATGAGGTGGCTGAAACAGCAGATGTGCTGAACATCCACACTGCTCTGGGACCACTGGTGCTGAAGGGCCATGTCTGGCTCTGCCAAGGAGGAGCTGGAGCAGAGTCCAGCTTGCCTGACTCCCATCTTCTGTACTGGTCAGAAGGCTGGTCTCTTGTAATTACTGCAGGCTGATTTGAATCCTACATTTCACATCATGGCAAGATTGCACACAGGGTTATTATTTTCTTCATTAGGAATTGCTTTCATTGTCTATTTTATTCTGAGCAAGCAGAGTTTGCCAGGGGTCTTCAGGGAACACCATCCACAATGCCCCAGGAACTCCCTGTGTCAGGTAAGGACAGCACCTCTGCTGAAGCTGCTTGTCACCACTGTCATTTCTGACCTGTACATGGTAACTCCAAAGTGTGACTGTGATCACTCAAGTGATCACAAACGAAGTGGGGGTTTTGGGTTTTTTTGGGGGTTTGGTGGCTTTTGGTTTGTGGTGTGGGTTTTTTTGTTTGTTTGGGAGTTTTTTGTTTGTTTGGGTTTTTATTTGGTTGGTTTGGTTTTGGTTTTGGTTTTGTTTGGAGAGGGGTCTGAACGACAGAGAAATACTTCTTAATTCCTTACTGGTATTAGTTCTTTTTAGGCATGAGGATTATTGGGCTAACCTTGGAGACAGAGGAACAAGGTGCAGGAAGGTAATGAAGCCTGTATGATCATGATTGCCCTGTTCTCCCCACAACAACTCTGCCTGCTCTGATATGCAAGGCAATTTGGCAGATGGATTTTCTGAAATCCCACATAATCCCACCTAATTTCCCCTCTTGCTTTCAGAGCAATCTCTGATACAGTCAGCTTCTTACTCAGGTTGCATCCAAGGGCTGGTGGTTCATTGGAGCCAGGAAGTCTTTCCTCTGACTTTGGTAAGTGGTATCTAAACCACCTAGAGAAAACTCAGCAACCCTTAGATGTGTTGTTCACTTTTCCTTTGAGAATGCTTAGCAGGGAACAATAGTTCAGCAGACAGGATCCTAGACTTAAACACAGAAGATTTAGACTGAAATGCTGTCACAGCCAGCCTCCAAATGCCTTTAGGGCAAAATGCCTGTTACTTTTCTGTTGAACAGAGATAATTATTCCCTGCTGTACAAAATGTGTAAGAATAAAATCCATCACTGATTTTATACACCTTAATAATAAGTTCAACAATGTAGGCACTGAAATAGACCAGATTAATTTATTTTTGATGAAGGTTTAATTGCACAGGACTGGGAACACCTGAGATCATGTCTGAGTAGTAGCACAACTGCAGCAGTCTTGAGGATGAAGTATATTTTCCCATATAGATAGAGACATGAGAGTGGGAAACAAAAGTTAAAAGAAGAAAAGGGGGAGACACCTTGTATAGAAAAGAAATAGGAGAAAGGACAAATGAAAACAAGAATAGGTAGGGAATTAGGAGATGAAGTGATGTATTTTCTAGACTGCAGGGCAAAGTACTTTAAAATACAAATGCATCCATTTTAAGTATCAGGTTTCATCATTTTGCATAGATCTCACAGCCACTTTCTGAATTTGTATGAACTAAAGTTGCCTAACTGATGTCCTGAGAGAATTTTCATTTTCTTGGAGAAAATACATCAAGCAGCTGTGCACGTTGCCTACTGCTGAACTATGAGCACCTGGCCCAAGACATGGGTATACCTGTTGCTGGGAAGCACTGAGAAGCAAAGTCAGGAGAAGACAAAGGCTGCTCAGGCACAGAGTTGTGAGTATAACATGAAGGTTTTTCTGGAATTAACAGCTAAGAAAAAGTGCTGTAGCTCCCTGTAGGTAGTATTTTGTAACTCTTAATTATTCTTTCATCTTTTTACATCACTAAGAAGAGTACATTACAGGGATCATCAAGGAATGCATGGGGTTACTGGTGCAACCGTGGGTAATTCTGGCCACAGAGATGCTCAGAGTGCTGGAGCACCTCTTCTGTGAAGACAGGCTGAGAGAATTGGGGTGTTCAACTTCGAGGAGAGACCTTGTACCTAAAGGTACCTAACTGTACAAGAGGGCTGGAGAGGGACTTTTTGCAAAGACATGTAGTGATAGGGCAAGGGAGAATGGCTTCAAGATTAGACCAGATTTATATTAGATATTAAGAGAAATTCTTTACTGTGTGGTGAGACACTGGCACAGGTTGCCCAGAGAAGCTGTGGATGGCCCACTGTCACTGAAATTTGGGAGTAAAACTCCTTAACACCAATGTAGCATTAAGAAACAGGCATTACTCTATTATGGCATGGATGCTTGGGGGGATAACTCTGCTGATTGGATTGACTGGACTTGTTACTGAGCTCTCAACCCTCCATTACATAAAATTGCATTAAGTGCCACCTCTGCTTCACTTGACGCCATCTCTGAGGGTGTTAAAGGCCAGGCTAGATGGGGCTCTGAGAAACCTGCACTAGCAGGTGGCCTTGCCCATGGTAGGGTTGGAACTAGATGATCTTTAAGGTCTTTTCCAACCCAAATCATTCTAAGATACTACAATATTTCACTGTCCCTCAGCAAATTTTGCTGGACAGTGAAAAAAAAAAAAATGGAGCTTTTTGAGTAATAAAACAAAAGCAGTCACTTGCCATGCACCGAACATAATACAATTTATGACTAATATATTTTTGGCCAGGGCTCTGATAATTATGCCGCAGTGAAAACCACAAAGCCACAAGCTCCCAGGTCCTGGGACAGCGGACACGGCCAGAGTGACACTGAGGAGGAAGCGCCAGCTGTGGGGTCTCACCCAGCACACTGCTGCTGTAGGGACCTCAGAATCAGAACCAACTACCTTGGAAAAGACCTCTGATATCACCAAGTCCAACCTTTGACCACCTTGTCAACTAGGCCATGGCATCAAGTGCCACAGTCAATCTCTTCTTAAACACCGCCAGCCACGGTGACTCCACCACCTCCCTGGGCCACCCATTGCAAAACCCAAACACTCTCTGTAAATAACTTCTTCCTAGTATATCACTTAAGCCTCCCCTGGTGCAGCTTAAGACTGTGCTCTCTTCCTACTGCTGGTTGCCTGGGAGCAGAGCCCGACCCCCCCACACACCCTGCTGCTAGGGAGTTGTAGAGAGCAGCAAGGTCTCTCCTGAGCCTGCTCTTTTCCAGGCTGAACACCCCCAGCACTCTCAGCCGCTCCTTACAGGGCTTGTGCTCCAGTCCCATCACCAGCCTCGTTGCCCTTCTCTGGACACATCCCTCCGACACTGAGAGGCGTAGAACTGGCCACAGCACTCGAAGTGCGGCCTCGCCAGTGCCGAGCACAGGGCGAGAATCACTCCCCTGGTCCCAGTAGGCACACCAATCTCGCTGCCCGCACAGCCACGTGGCGATCACAGCCCGCGCTGCCTCCCGCGCTCCGGGCGCGCCACGTGCCTCGCCCCGCCCCGCAGGGCTGGGGGGAGCGGAGCGGAGCGGAACGGGCCTGCCCTGCCCTGCCCTGCCCTGCCCTGCCCTCCCCTCCCCTCCGCCGCGTACCCTCAGCGGAGCCGACGGGTGAGCGCTGCCCGGAGGGGGAGAAGGACCGAGGGTCAGTGTGTCCATGAGGGGAGAGAAGGGCTGGGGGGTCAGTGTGTCCGTGAGAGGTCGGGGTGGTCAGTGTGTCCGTGAGGGGCAGAGGGCTCAGTGTGTCCGTGAGGGGTCGGGGTGGTCAGTGTGTCCGTGAGGGGCAGAGGGCTCAGTGTGTCCGTGAGGGGAGAGGAGCCGGGGGGGTCAGTGTGTCTGAGGGGGGAAAGGCGCCAGGCGGGAGGCCGTGGGGCGGGGGCGGCTGCTTTTGTGGTGATTTAATTAAAATAGACTAATTAAAGCAGCACCGAGCAGTCCTGTTCACTTGCGAAGGTGCGTTTCTGGTTGAGTTGGTTGCAGTGCAGCCTCAAACACCGCTCCGCCTTGTTTGCAAGGTTAATTTGAGTTCGCCCCTGTAATAGAGCAAGGCTTTTCCATTTAAAGTAGTTACATTGTGCGTTAATGCTTGGAAAGCAGGCGCCGAAAGTCCATCCCCGCAGCGGGTCCCCTCGGCAGCCCGTGTTTGTCCCGGGGCGCCTGGTCATGAGGAGCACAGGAGTGCAGCCTTTATTACTTTATTACTGCAAAATTTCTGTACCCAAAGTGCAGCGAGGTCTCCTCCAGAGGGACACATCTCTTGTGAGCCCATCGAGCTTCACGGGAAGGTGGTGATGGCCCCTCCTGCCTGTAGTGTGTTCCTCTCCTGAAGGAATGCTCATCATTTAGTCTTCAGTGTGTTTGTTCATTGCTGAGATCTGTAATGCGGAAAGCGTTTTGCTTTTTGTTGTGCAAACTAAAGAAATAAACGGTAGAGGATTAGCCTTCCAAAATGGGTGTTTAAATTTATCTTCAGAACAGGACCCAAAAGTACTTGAATTGGTGAGCCTGCCTGAATTAATCTTTAAATCCATGCTTTTGCAGTTACCTGCCCTACGGCCTCCTTTGGTCATACTCTGACGTGAACCTTTACATGATGGAGGAACCACTTAATCTCCAACATAATGAAGCTGCAGGTGCAGATTTAAGCAACAGGGTCACAGGTGCCAACCTTCTGTTAAAAAGCTTTCAGTTTTGAGGCTGAGTTTCTGAAATACCTAACAAAAATCAGTATTTTGTAACCAAACAACACAGGGAATTTTTGACAAGCAGAGAAACAGTAGAGTAGAAAGTTTTAACTGCAGCACGAGTGCAATAAGGGAGACTGTGCAAAGCCTAACAACTTCTTTTTCTGTTATTGTGTATGTGCTTGATTATTGATAATATCATCAGTAGGAGTATGGCTTATAAATACAACTAACTCCTAGTTATCCAAACTTGTACAGAGTGAAATGCCTTAGATAATTGAAAAAACCAGGATAATTGGAGTACTAGGGAATTTGGCAAAGATATGTACAGTGGGAGTTGGAATTCCTTCAGCAATGTTTCTTGCCTCATCAGTGCCTCAGCACTGTCTGATCCATGTTCTCTTACTTCAGTTTGGGGAGGGGGGAAGGCTTCATTTTGGGAGATAGGAAGTACCTTGGTAGACAACCATCGTGGGTCTTGAGAGTTCATGAAATTTGATTTCATGTTAGGCAGGCCTTTTAGCTCAGGGAAAGTTTACAACATTAACTTGCTTCCAGGTGGGAAAAAAAGGCTACATAAGCTTTATTTATGTTGGCTCAGTAGAGAGTTTCGGCTACTAGGCCTGCCAGACTGGAACAAGCTCTGAATGGCTGAAAAAAATTCTTTGAGAGTGACGGAGTTGCCCACTTACAAAAGCAGAGTTCCTAGTATATTGATAAGCATACTTAGCTGAATGTTTCATAAGAGTTGTTTGATAAATAAAAACCTCACATGAAAGACCACAAGGTTTAGAAGGCATTCACTAGAAAGCCAGAATCTCTTGTTTCAGATGTTTTGTTTCTGAGTACTTGCTGATACAACAAAACTATGCAGAGGTATAAACATAACACAGCTCACATTTTCAACTGCAGTGAAGAAACTTGTACTGTTTCAACGATTGTAAAATTACCTGTTCTGAATATCATAAATAATGTGGGGGGGTTTTTTAATCCTGCTGAACAACTTTAATTGCAGCAAATTTATTGGGTGGAGGACATTAAGACATTATATTGAGTGATAAGCACAGAACACTTAAAACTTGCTTTAATAATACCACCAATTGTGTTACTGAATGAATGTAGTATCGGGGTGAAGACAAGAAGTGACTTCCAAAGTGTGTCACAGTCATAGTATCACCATGTGCTCAAATGTGCTAGCAGAATAGTAGAAGCCGAGAGCCTTGTTTCTTCCTGCCAGTACTCCATAACACAGGTGTGCATTAGTGTTGTTAATCAGATCCCTTTGCAAAAACTTCTGTTGTAGGAGGTTCCATGGAAAAAAAAACTCGTAGAGGGAACTTGACAGCTGCAGCTGATGCAGAAAATACTGTGAGTTATTTCACTTTTTAATTGTGCCAAGTGTTGTGAGAATTTCTAGATAGCAGAAGTGATCAACATGTATTGTTCATTCTGGAACTTTGATGTTTTGGCTCTTGTTGTTGTCATGTTGTTGTATATCAGAGTATTTCTCACCCTAATGGGCAGCTTTTTTCTAGTATGAATGACTTCAGGTTTTTCTTCCACAGGACTCATGTTCTAATTCGAGTAATGGGAAGTCAAAGAAATCTCAAGGTTTCTCTAAGAATGCATTTTCTGTTTGCTGTGATAAGAGTCTCTTGAATTTGTTAGTACCACCCCGTAAAAGTGGGACTTGCCATCATTGTGGTCTGTTTGGTAAGTGCCTGTTCTGTAGTCTGTGGCATACAGTATATTTGTCAATGAAACCAGATCAGGTTTGCTCAGAAATTTCTTAAAATGGATGTGTATTTTTAACTCAGACACAAGTATAGACTCTTCAGAACATAGTTGGTGTAACAGAAGTGATACACAGAAGAGGACATCTCGTTATCAAAAGTGGTGGGATTTTTTTTTCCCTTTTTAAATGTAAGAAGGAATTTAGGACGTTTTGGCAGTAATGTCTGATAGCTATGTGTGAATACAAATACCTGTTTGTATGTGCTTAGAATAGCAGTGGGGCTGTTTTGTAAAGCAGTTATCTTAACAGCAGTTGTCCCTTCCAGTCAGACTTCTCTTTTTAGTATTTTATCTTTTTTCCCCTTAGGAGCCCTGAGATGTTCACAATGTGTGCAAACATACTATTGCTCTGCAGATTGTCAGAAAAAAGACTGGCCAACACACAGAGTTGTATGTGATCCCGTTAAACACAAGTAAGGTTACTAAAAGTTCTGCCAAATAATCTGCACAGAAAGACAGTATCTTCCCAGTACAACATAAATGACCGTGGGAAGACACTGTTACAGTAAAGTATGTTGCTTAGACTGGTACTGCATTATCTTCTTCTTGTCAAAAAACTCAGCTCTGCTGCTTCAGAAGGGTTACTTGAAATGTATAGTTGGAGTTCTTAAGACATATTGTAGTGTTAGTTAAAGCAAAAGCATTAATTTTACTAGGTGAGCATGCAGTAAGGATACCAGCTTATCACATGACTTTGTTATTGCTGTTGATACAGGGAAAGAAGAGACAAGACCACTCTGAGCAGTGGCACGATTAAGGAATTGCATTTACCAGGCTCCGAGGAGGCACCCTTTGAATCTGGCTGTAGCATCAGTGAAGTTCACAGGTATTTATCTCCGATGAGCACAGTTGCAGTTGGGAGAAGTTGTTTCAGCCAGACCATTCTCTCCTGCTCGTTATTTTTTGACATGCTGGTTTAGATGCTCGAGAGATCACTCACTAATCTGTTTCAATTAAAGTAAGCACCATTAGTTTGTGTGATAACAGAATGGCTGGCTGGCTTTGGAACAGTTTAGGGGGTGATCTGAGCATTTAAACTGACAGTGTCTAGCAAGGAGTGATTGTTGTAGTTCAGTGAATCTGCAGCCAGGTGTGCACAAGGGAGATATTTTTTGGGGGGGAGGGAGGAGGGAAGGGGAGGTGGAAGTTGGAAAACATGGGGACAGTCTGGCATGTGTGCTATTTGAATATTACTTAGATATTCTACTGAAATAGCAACTTTTCCATTTTATAGTTCTTAAGATTGGCTTGGCATTAGGATGTGAGCAGAATTTCACAGCAGTCTAAGATTACTTCTCCATTTTAATAAACATTAATGTAACAGGATAAACACACCAGATGCTGTTAATAGCAAACTAATGTATTTTTCATTCTGCATTTTCTTGCACGAGGAATGAGGGTTGACAAAAACATACACTATGAACATGGCCTTCTATTTCTATTTGCAAGTAGACTGCTTTATTACTGCTACTTGTCAGTCCTTGGTTCTTCAGAATTAACATCTTTTTCTTTGATTACAGTGCAAATAACAGCAAAACCAAGAAGGAAGTTTATGTTAAGGTATGTGTGTTGGGCAAGTTACAGTAAATGCTTAGACTTTTTGTAAGTGAATGCCAGCAGTTCAGGCAGTAGCTATCATCGCCTCTGTATTGTTAAGGCTACAAGGAAGGAGGTGGAATTCAATTCCTCTTGTTTATGAGAGTATCACAAGTAGAAAACACAGCTAAGTTGTCCGGTGAAAGATGTGTGAAGAGGTGAATGCTTGAGTCTTCTTCGCCATTTGTTTTTCACTGATATTCAGCATATCTCTGCAACAATGTTTTTATTTTCAAGAGTAGTACAAAGTCTGTAAGGCTTTTTATTGCAAATCAACAAAAGCACTTTATTTACCTGGTTCTTGAAATGATAAAAGCTCATTTGTTTGTTACTACAAGGAGCTACAGCTGAACAACTCCAGCTTAAACATAACTTGTAGCTGTTTTAAGTAGGGTAATTCAAGTTCTATGGATTCTCTCTTTTTGCTTAATTTCCGAACTCTTTAGGAGAGAACTGAGAAATTAGTTAAATTGATTGCACTTCAAATCCCAACAGCAGCTTTGACTTTTATGTGCAAGGTGGTACTTCTGAAGGCTTTAATTATTCAGTTGCTTAGATAGTGGGCTTTTAATCCTCTATCCTCTTTTGCTCTAATTGTAATTCTTTCCAGGTCACTGTTCTGTAACTGTTGTTGATATATTACAGGAGGAAGTGATGCTGAGTTTTGCTGTAGATGTTGTTCTTCCAGATTCTGGTAGGTACTTGGTTGTGTGGGGGGAAAAACTCAACTTGAGTATGTCTTTCAGGTTCATACACCATCCCAACACCTTTGAAAGATGAGATTTTTCTTTTGCTTTTCTTCCTGTTGTCACTCTCCCCACCTGCCCCTTGACTTTTTTATTTTATTTTATTTCACCTTTCCATATAGAGGTGTTTTTAAAATGTCAGTACCTGAAATGTCTTGTAAAGCTTAATAACCTTAAATTTTAGGAAGGTTACTTTTCCAGTAGAATTGTGTGTTCTGGACTATCCTGGGTTTTTTTGTTGTTTTAATAGATGCATGAAAATTTGGTACCATTTTGTTTCTTCATCTCATGCATTTTTAACTCTTTAAAAATTACAATATCAATTTCCAGTTCCACCTACAATTGTGCCAGCTTTTTTTATATTTCATGCGCGCTCACTAAAGTATCCCAAAGCAACAGCAATATCCAGTGATTGCGCTATCTAGTTGGAGAACTCTGGTAAGCATGCTTGTATTTCTAACTTAGCAAGCCCCTGTGGACAGAGACAAGCCAAGCACCAGACCTTTGACCAGTCAGAAGTCAGATTTTCAGTTGAGCTGGGTGTCTTTGTCGAACCAGACCAATACACAAAAGGTGTACCTTTTGTCATTATTTGGAGAGCTCCATTGTTTAGGTTTTCTTCTGGCTGAAGAACAAGAATAGTGCTAAGAGCATATTCATTTCATTGATTTGCAGCCCACAGAAACTTTGAAGGTGTGATGGTTGATCTCTTCGCTTGCTAAAATTCCTCATGTGCAGGAAACTTATTTTCCAGGTCATACTCTCTGCAGTCTGTATAAAAGGATGGTTCAGCTTAGTCCCATGTAAATTCAGCTGATTCAGGACATTTCACATTTGGTTGCTCTACAGCACACTAATGGCAAAACAATATATAACTTGCCAAAGCTGTAAGCAGTTTTTCAGTTATCAGTCTTTAGTGACTGCAAGGAAGTGTTGATAGTTACTGTTTTGCTCACTTTATTTAGTCAAATAGTCTTGGAGCTGTGAATGTGTTCAGAAAACTCGAGTAGTTGAGCTACTCTGGAATTACTTTTATTTTGCATTTTAAAGGTATTCAGTGTTGAACAAGTAAGTAGAATATGCTTACCTTGTGATAGGGGTATAGGTCAGGTTTTGAGGAGGGTTCTGAAATGAACTTAACTTATGGCTACCTTGTATGGTAAATCCCTTTTTCTTACGTCTGTACTTGAGGAGACTGCCTGAATAAGGTTCCCTTAGAAATGGAGTCTCATTTAATTCCAGGAAGCGATGCCAAAGGAGAAGACTCTCCAAGAGGTAAGCAAGCAAATCAAACTAAATTTGAGGAATTTTAGGTCCTCCTATGTTGCATGATATTCTAGCTGTTCAGTAGCATCACCTCATAATTAAAAGTACTGGCTAGTGAAGCTTCCTTTATGTCACTAGTGACAGTAGCTCATGTACTTTCTAATACTATAAAATATTTGTTCAGTGATTATTATGTGAGCATTAATTTAATGGATGATGGACAGGAGCCTTCAAAGTCCCAAGTGTCAACAAAGAATAAACTGTTTCAGTATGTTTCTATTTTCAAAGTCATCTACCTTTTGATCAGCAACCTTTTTCATGTACAGCATCAGAAAACCCTTCAATGGGAAGCAAAAAGAAAATACCTAAAGATGAAGACTCTTTTCAGTGGGCTAATTCAGTTGCAAAGTGTGTCTCTTTAAGCATCGGAGATGAATTCTGTGGTGTGGTTTCCCACATTCACAATCCAGACCACTTCTTCTGTCAGCAGATGGATTGTGCCCGTAAGTGATGGGTTGGAAACGGGATACAGGATGCCTAGTAAGGCATTTTTCTCTTGGTTGGAGGGTTACTGGAGGGAGGTGTTGCTCATCTTGTAGTTTGACCTGTAGAGTAACTTTAGGCCTTGTCTCAGTCAGTTAAGAGCCATGGTGTTGTAGAGGATGGTTACTGGCAGCATTAGCTGTTAATATCACTTACTAACCAGTATTATGTTAATTTGTGAGTTATGCAAAGTGGTATGGCTTGCATTTTGGCCATCCAAAAGCAATTTGTATCAGAAATAGATAATGTTGAATATGTTACTCAGGTGTTCCAGAAATGCATTTGAGTTTTTAATTACTTTGTTTATTCCTATAATAGCTTAATTCCCTTTAACAGTGGAGGGAAGTGTTTCCTTGAAGACTGGGTGCATGGACTGAACTTGTTATGTAGTACGGGGAGAATATCTGAGTTATGAGAAGGGCAGGTAATAGTGCCCAAACCCTGCTTTAGTGCTTCCTGACAGAGTAAAACATGAGACTGGAAGTGACACTGTAGTGGCCAGAGCATGAGGCTGCAGGGCCTTCAGGTGCATCTTCCACAGTGCCCATAAACAGGTGTCTGAGGGAGAATGAAGAGCAGAGTAAGTTGGTGAGATGTATCCTCCCCCCAGTGCTGACAGAGCCAATGAGGTTTTCTTCAGCTAAAAGGGCTTTGACAGCTGGATATCACGTGGTGTATCTCCTACAGTGGATTTTTTGTTTGTGTACATTTGCAGCCTTTTAGTTCTGGGCAGTCCAATAGCACAGTGTGTCCTTTGGCAAGAAATGACCTACCTCATCATCTGCCTGTTCTTTGAGGAGCTGTTTTCCTTGGTTTCTTTCTGGCATGCCTTCACTAGCTTGCTTTTAATTTCCACTGGCTTCAGTTTTGTTCCTTTGTTCAGAAAGTCTGTCACTGGTTTTCCCTGTCCGTTCTCTTCACTGCTGAGATCCTCAGACTCGCATGAGGACTCTCTCTGGTCTTACTGATTGGAATCCTAGTCACATCGCCATTGTGCTAGTATGTAAAGCATTTGAAATAATCTCCATTAGACTACAAGATGTTCTTCCAGGCTTTGAGCTTAATATTTGTGTACTTTCGTAATAATCACAAGACAGGCTATATTCCAAAACCTGTGCATTTTAAAATCAGGTGAACTTGCTGAGCTCGAAGCGTCTCTTAATGAATATTGTGGCAAATCTCCCGGTAGTGCATCTTTCCGTCCTGCTGCTGGAAATATGTGTTGTGCCCAGTTCACAGGTAAAAATTAGTCTGTGTCACTTAAATTCATTGGAAAAAAAAAAAGTACATTCTATAATTGTAAATTCTAAATGTTTACAGTTGTTTCATATAGAATTTATTTTATTTATGTCTGCTGTTTAGCTACGGCTAATGCTTGGTAATGATTTAAGAAGTTATATCTATAAAGTACTAATTTAACAATGTCCCTTCATTGAGCAAAATCTTAACGTTGGATTCAGATTACTTAGACTAGCTTTTTAAGGGTCATGAAGGAATTTGGGTTTTTTACATTACTAAGTACTATTTTGCCATGGGTGGAAATAAATATATACTTGAAATTTCAGACCCCTCAAAAGGGACAGAAGAAATGGGATTGTATGTAATTATGCTGCTCTGATAGGCTGCTTCTCAGAATGCTGTTTAGCCAAGACCAGGTAGTCTTGAATTGTACTGAGGCAGGCATATTTTTGTATTGGTCTGTCAACAAAAATCATTCTGTTCTCAGAATTTACAAGTAAATAAATGTGTGTTCCTTTCTAGAAGACAATCTTTGGTATCGTGCTGCTGTGACAGCATATGCTTCTGAGGATACTGTTTTGGTGGACTATGTGGATTATGGTAATTCTGACTCTGTTCCCCTGACAAGACTTCGTCCTATGATTCCAGCATTAATGGACTTGCCAGCTCAAGCCATAACATGTTCCTTGGCAGGTATGAAATAAATGATAAGGTATTTCAAACTACACAGAGGCAAAATAAGGGCATTACATAACCTTCATACCATGTTGTATCTTACATTGAAATCTAAGGAAGGATGGAGGTAATGGCATTATTTCCAGAATTCTTAACTGTTGTGGCTTATCTACAAAATGTGACAAACCTTTCATAATGTTCCTGGTGACTTGCACTTGTATGTTTGGAAAACTGTGTATATGAACGTGACTCTTAGGTTTTGGATATGCTTTTTTCCTAAGACAAATCAGTAATCTACTGAATTTGTGGAATTCTTCAATCTGTTGTGGTTCTAATGCTGCAGGGAAAGGTAGATTTCATATTACCTCTCAAAATTCAGAGCTGTATTGATCCCCCTCCCCTCTGGCAAATCTAGTGAAAGGACTGATAGGCTTGGAATTTGTGAAGTTGAAAAGGGTGTTGACAGTCCTAGTTCACCTTTATATCCCAAGCCAGGATCATAGTCTGTAGTTTTGACATGTTTAATTTGCTGTTGGAAATTGTTTATTTTCTCCTTGTTCCCATTGGTATGCAAGACAGTCCACACCTTTGCTTCAGTACCCTTCCTTTAGAATACTTGATGTGTATCCTTCCTTTACCATACTTGCTATTTAATCTGCTTTTCAGATTTTGGGTGAAATGCAGCACACCATTCTACCTTCTTACTTTGTAAGAAAACATGAAACAATGCTTTGTTTTTATGCAGAGATAGAACCAATGCATATGGAATGTGACCTCTTTTAAAGAAGCCTCTTTTCTGGTGCAAATTATGATGTCCATAGTTGATAATGAGTGTTCTAACACTAAAAAAGGTCCAAAACATAATGAGGACACAGAAAAGTGGTCAGATAAGATGCTTCCTGATTAGAGTTGAGGATTACTGCTGCATTAAATATATCTTTCTGGAAGGCAGCTGTTACTATAAAAGTTCTGGTTATTTTTGTTTCTGGCATTTTAGAAATAAATTTAATAGCATGAAGGGTAAATGTTCAAGGAGAAAGACGCTTATAGTAGCAGATACATTGTCTGAGAGATGGTTCTTACTGCTCAGAGCTGTACATTGCATGTGTGAGATCAAAGACTGGCACTCATTCATACTGATGAAGTACTAAATGGCAATTTATGCTTGTCTTTGTGTAATGGGCTAGTTGTACATGATCTTTGTCAGATTTTTATTAAATCCAAATGCATAGAAGTTCAGAATCCAAATAACTGGTTTTGGAATATTGTTATGAGCATGAGGAGTAAGGGCAAGCTACCTGGTGTATCTACTGCTTTATGTGTTGTTTTAAAAGCCTTATCGTACCTCTTCACACACTGGTGAGACTTGGACTGACCTCAGAACCTTTTCATACTATGTCACTTTCTAGGTATAAAGCCACTATTAGGAACCTGGACATCAGAAGATATTTCTTTCATGAATAAACTGGTGAAAGACAAAGTGTTCACCATAAAAGTAGTGGATAAAGAGGGTTCTACATCTGTGGTGGAGCTTTTAGATGCATCAGTTACTCCAGCAATAAGTATCTTGAGCCTTCTCATAGAGGAGGGCTGTGCAGTTGAGGAACCAAAGGTGACCTTACCAGCAGTCACAATGGGTCATGTTGAGCAAGCAAATGGTGAGTATGAGCATGTCCTGCTCAACTGGCATTATTTAACCTCCCACTAGAGTGTGTGCAGAGAATGCAAGCTATTAGTGGGTAAGAGCTTTCCAGTGTGGCTCATCCTGTCTAGCCTTCACAGCTCTGAGGTTTAGCTATGGCAGCTGTGCCATGAGGAAATTGTGTCTGGATGTAGGTGTGCATGCATAACAAAGTTGTAAGTTTTATATTTATATATTTAAATACCTTGGAAATTGGTACTTAGTCTGGTTAGAAGCCTTACACTTTCCAGTTGAAGTAGGTTATGACACCTGGTTGTTCTTACGCCCTTGTCCATTAGTGCAAATAGTATTTTCTCTGTTTTCATTTTCACTGTCCTGTATTTTACACATAAACCCACATAACTGCAGTAGCCTATAGAGCTTCAAGGCTATACCTAAATTGCCTTTTTTTGCATTTAGTGACTGAAGCTTCGACCTGAGAGATTTGCAAACATTATGTCTATTTCTTTGAAATCTGGGGGAAAATTCCTAGTTTTTCTCATAGAAAGCATGTTAAGCCCTTCTTTTCCATCCTGTGTCTGGTAAAGGTGTATATCCTCTCCTGATCCATTGGTCCTGAAAACTGTGGGGAAGTCTTTGTCAAGTCTCCGTTCAAATCCCTTAATTCTGATCTTCCCCACTAAGCACTTTTTGACCAGGACATGATTATTCCTTGTTCAGAAGAGTAAGGAATGTTACATAAAATTCAAATTAATGGTAACTCCCATGGCTGTATCCAAACACATTTGTATCTGTGGCCTTCATCGAGGACCTGTTTCATACTTCCGAGGTTTCCTAATTATTTTTCACCTTTTTAAAACTTCCCTCACTGAGTGGGAGCTGTTGAGTGCAGGGTTTAGTGTCAGCTTTTGTTTTCATAGTTCTAAAACTTGTGCTTTTTATATTGGAATTTGAACATGTACTCTGTCAATTTGAAAACTCTTTTTTCCATTAATTTCTTTGCTTTATTTAAATGTAGGGATTAGATCTGTGATTGCTGTACCTGGCATGCTATAAGAGTACATTTTAATTAAATTGCCAGAAATTAAGAAATGGTGTAGGTTTTTTTTGGTTTAGAGGATCAGTTAGAAATCATTTCAGAATCACATGAAGGAATAAACAATTACATTTCACAGTTGTTAAGCATCCTAAAGTTTTCTCTAAACTTTGGGCCATTTGTTAATTTTTTTCTTGTTGATGTGTCTTCCTTCCGGGGGGAAAAATTCAACTACCTTCTGCTTCCTCCAACATGTTTTTCAAAATATGCTGACTGTGCCTTGTCCCCTTCAGTAGAGATCTGGCAGTTGCTTACAGTGGAAAGGACAGTCTTGTAGTCCACTGAAAATAAAGAAGTCTTGAGAGCTGGTTAAGAGCATGTTTTGATTTGGTTTTTGCTTTGGGGGTTTTTTTGGCAGGGGAGGGTGACTGTGGCTTGGTTTGTGTGGGTTGTTTTTTCCTTGCCTATTGGCAATGTGATTTTGTAAAGTAATCTACTGTCAGACATGATACTGGGCAGATGAAACAGCATCTCAGCATGGCTGTTCTTGAAGTTCAAATTTTTACTGAGCTTTATTTTCATAAAAAAAAGAAGTAAACACTTAGAACTGGAAAGGTCTACCAAAGATGGAGGTAAGCCACTTGGGCTCTGATCTTAGGCTGACGGTATTTCTGCATGTTGCTGCCTACCAAAAACTGTAACAAACTTAACAGCTGTGAAAAATACAGGAAGGTTTCCCAATGTAGTTAAAGATGTCCCTTCTCATTGCTGGGTGGGTTGAACTAGGTGGCCTTCACAAGGTCCCTTCCAACTCAAACTATTCTATGATTCTGTCATACAATAATGCACCAACAGAGGAAAAGATGGCTTCTCCAATATGCCATAATTTAGTATTCCCATGGGAGTTATACAACTTGTATTACGTAGTAAGCTTCTTCAAGGTACTTGAGTATAATATACGGTGCAAATTTTTGCAAACAGTCTATTAATCCTTCTTGTTCTTTTTCCTCCTTAGATTGTTTCCAGTGCTCTTGGTGACAGCTGTTTCCCTCTTCTCCGCTTCCTACCCTGTTTCCCAGGAACCAAGGTTCCCCAGTGTCCCTCTTGCTTAGGCTGTTGCCACCTAGTCTGTTCCTCTTTGTGATTGTTCTTCCCTGTTCTTCTATGGCTCGCTCTTTTTGGTATTGAAGAAATACATTAAACAACTGGCATGTTCCTATTACTTGATTTTATTCTGCAAAAGGGCTCTGAGTAATTTGTCTGTCGGACTATTTTTAACAAGAAACATGAGTGAATATTCAAGGTGTATAATTTTTTTTCCTGTAAAAATTTCGTTTAATTCTCTGTTTTTCTCTGTCCTCTCTAGAGGACACAATGAACAAAAGAACGTTCAAGTGGATTAAATTAACTCTTAAGCAAACAGTCAATGTCACAGTGTGTACAGTGTACACTCCTGGAGAATTCTACTGTCAGATTTCAAATAACCATGGTAAGGTTTTTTTCAGCTTTCTTCTTTCTGCTAGTTTCTTTGCTTCCTGATTTGTCATTTGTTATAGTTCTGACGAATTACTGTTTCAAGTGAGCTTATAGCACAAAGGCTTACCTCAGTTTTTTTACCTAAGAATACAAATGGAGTGACAAAGAAATTGGATCATGGTATGTAGTGACTCCAGATTGAAATGTGTGGTGGTGGGTTTTTATGAAATCTAAAATTGACAGAAATCTCCCATCAAATGTTTTTAAAGTAAGCTATACAGTGAACAATATTGATAAAGTCCAAGTTATCTTACTTAGTTGATCTCATCTTCGTTCTTTTTTTTTCTTTCTAATTTTCAGAGTTACTTGCTCTAAACTCACTTAACAAGTCAGTGTCTGAATACTGTCAGAAAACTCCACCAGATGTGTCTGAGCCTGAGAATGGAGAACCTTGCTGTGCTTTTTTTGCTGGCAAGTAACAGACTGAAATATTTTTGTTTTTGCAGGGTGAACATAAAGTAAAAAAAAATTAGCTGATAGTTTGCATTGGCAGAGAATAACAAAGAATTCGATTTACTTACTACAAAATGAAAAATGGTAGACTTACCAATGTGTGAAATAATAATTGATTCATTTAAAAACTTTTTTAAAATTAGGGGATGGTAACTGGTACCGTGCTGTGGTGCAAAACGTCACTTCACATGGAACTGTTCAAGTGCACTTTGTGGACTATGGAAATGTTGAAGAAGTACCACTGGATAAAATCCGGCAGATCTCACCATCATTCCTAAAACTTCCATTCCAAGCAATTAAATGCTGGCTCTCAGGTGCATCTTAGGGATTCTTTCTCTTACAAGAGCTTTGCATTTGGAGATTTGCTGCTGTGGGGGAAGGAGGTGATGACAGAAAATACTGTACTGCACTTTGTTCTTTTGGGGGTTGTTCTCACCCTGAGCTCCTGCCAGTGCTGTGGAGTGATCTGCATGAACTTCACTGACTGATTTACTGGTCAAAGGGAACTTGTTTAGTTCTGCTTTATCTGTAGTGCTCACTGGCTTCTGGTTGCTGCGTTGCTAGGGGTAAATGTACTTTTGTGCAACTTCTTTTCTCAAAATATTTGCAAGCAAAGGAGCTAAGCTGTTTTAATGAAGCAAGTTGGCCTTTCAGTTCTCCAAACAGGAATTTTTCGTTTGATACCTGTAGAGTTTGGCACCGTACTGCTGTTTCTCAATCTTACACAAAGTCCTTTTCCACACTAAAAATTCTGCAGAATTATTTTTCCTTTCTAATGTAGTCGGCTTGGTTTAAAAATGAAAAATGTGGAAACAGGAGAAAGTTCAAACCTACATTTCATTAAAGTGTCTTTTGCTGGTGTCCCTCCTCCTTAAAACACTTAGGGGTTTTTCTGCTCTTTTGATAAAAAGGACATATTATACTGATTCATAAACAGTCCTAACAGTGTCATTTGTGCTAAGGCATGAGGATTTACTTGGTAGAGTCACAAAATATAGAAAACAAAACATGGGAGTCCTGGGGAAATATGTTAATTTCGAAGAAAGGAGGAAGGGCAATGTGCTTCCCTAAGGCAGTAAAATAACCTGGATATTTCAAGCTATGCTTCAAAGAAATTTTAAAAAATAGTGTTTTTTTAAAGGAATTTATAATGTTGAAGAAAGTCAACATTACTGAATGGAGATATTTTAACAGTTGTTTTACTTCCTAGGTGTAAAGCCTGGTAATAGCAAATGGAATGCAGAAGCTGCAATAAGATTTCATATGTGCACTTCAGGGTTAGAGCTTCAAGCCACAGTAACTTCCCTTTCCAAAGATGGGGCAGGTGTAGTGCTTATTGACAATTCCACAGGTTGTTCAAAAGTGATCAATGAGATACTAGCTTCTGAAAATTTGGCTGTAAAGGAAGTTCTACAAGATGAAAATAATTTTCCAAACAAGTCTGTTGACCAAAAAGGTAATTAAAGGAATGTTAACTTTTAGATGGAACAAGAATTTTCAGTATTCGAGCCTTTGTGATCTTGTTTAACTACGGTTAATAATAAACATGCATAGTTTTGGTTTTTACAGTTGGACACAAGCTGCCCTGCAGGTGGCATTACAGACAAAAAGAGAAAAGATAAAAGTTTCTGTGTTTGTCTTAAATGAATGCTGTTTGACTCTTTGAGAGTTAGAGAATTAGAAATCTTCTATGACTGAAGCTTCTCCTATGTTTACTCTGCAATATCTAATTTTTTCTGAGGTGTTTTTAACTTCAGTTACTTTTTTATGCCAATAGTTTATGCATTAAGCATCAGTTATCTTGGTTTAGATTTGCCTTCCTGAAGGGAAGACATGTAGTTGTCTTTGAAATTCAAAAATACATTATAAATATCAAATAAAGTAACAGTTACTTACAATATGTGTATGCATGGAGGGTAGTGCTAACACTGCATTTTCTTAACATTTCTCTTAGTAACCTCACTTGGGCACTGGAAGTCAATTAAACTGGCTGTAGATGAAGTCTTACCTGTCTGTGTAACAGAAATTGTAAGCCCAGACTTGTTCTATGCTGTACCAGTTCATTCTGAAGGTGAGAAGTGTTCACTGTTCCTAATACCGGGAAGAAGACACTGTTGCGAGCTCGTTAATACAATGAATGCCTATAGTGAACTGAACCATGTGGGAATGGAGCTCAGAGAGTAGCAAAATACAAAAAAATGCCAAAGGTGGGAGCAGGGGAGTATAAAACTGAAGTATGCTCTTCATTATACCTAAATGTGGTTAACTGCCAAATGGTTTTTTCCCCATAG
This sequence comes from Scytalopus superciliaris, assembly GCA_013400415.1. Lineage (NCBI taxonomy): Eukaryota > Metazoa > Chordata > Aves > Passeriformes > Rhinocryptidae > Scytalopus > Scytalopus superciliaris. The sequence continues at coordinate 1,698,822 of VXBX01001361.1, forward strand.
TTCAAAAGAAGGCATATAAGGAGCTGGCTTCACTGGGACTCCATTGCAGATCTCATAAGCAAGTGTCCTTCCAGCCAAAACTGGGGGAAGCTTGTTGTGCCCAGTTTTCAGGTGAGACAGTTGGTTGTTCTTATATTTCCTTGACCACTGTAAAACACAGCTTTCATTTGTGCTTTAAAAAAAGGGGAAAGACAAACTTGAAAGAGCTTGCAGATCTCTCAATTCTGTTACAAAGGGTAGGCTAGCTGCATCTCTAGTGCAAAGACACTGCCTGACAATCAGAGAGAGAAAATAAGGAATAGGTTGTGCCCTGCAAAATGTATGGAGCTTTAAGAGGAAAGAAAACCAGTCACTATTTAGATTGGGATGAAAGTCATGGCAGAGCAATAGTGCACTTGTGTCTATACAGACCCATTTCTGGTTTGTGGGTGCCTGGGTGGTTTTTTATTGTTGTTTGTGTGAGTGGGGCAGTGACACTGGTTATGACACTGGTTAGCGTAACAGGCTTAGTGACCTCTTAGTTCTACTAAGTCAGAAATATTTTCAACAGTGAGGGAATTTTGATTTATCTTAGTCTTTCAGAAGAGGGGTTACTCTCCTGGTATCTTAACTCAGTATTTTTTAAAAAAACCAACCAACTAGTGTTGATTCAAATGTTGCCTGCATGTCGTTTATTACAGACAATCTGGCAAGTGCTGAAAATTAACTTGTGTGCTAGATCAGGTAGCAGCTCATGGAAAACAAGATACATGAATTTAAAAAATGCAAGAATGCAAGAGTACAGAAGTTATCAGAGTGTTTGACAGTTATCTCTTACTACTGATGATGAGTTGTTCTTCTTTGTATTGTTACTGCTTATTGCTTTTCAAGATAATGGAGGAAGAGAGGGTTTTTTATTTTTTATTGTAGTTATGTTTTGAGAAGGAGTATGTGTTGAAAAACAAAGGGAGCTAGAAACAGTGCACAGATGTCCTTAAAACAGTATTGTAATAAAAATCTTACCTGTGTACATTGAGCAAAATTCTCAAAGCAACAGTTACATCTTCATGAATACAGCAGTCAGAAACTATTCCGCTGTTTTATGGGCCTGCTCCTTGTCAAGTGGCCTTTTACATATACAAGAGTGTTTAAAAATTCATGGAAAACTCTACAGATTCTTGTTCTTGGAGAAACTGTCCTTGTAAAATGATATTCACATGTGACTATTTTTGTCCCTATCTTTTCAGGTAATGGCCGTTGGTACAGAGCTATTGTTCTGGAAGCTTCCCAGTCTGCAGTGAAAGTACTGTATGCAGACTACGGGAACACAGAAACTTTACCACTTTCAAAGGTGCTGCCAATCAGTGATTCCTTTTTAAAGCTGCCTTTTCAGACACTTACATGTTCACTTGCAGGTAAAAAAAGATCCCAAAAATATCCCAAGAAACCCTGACTGGTTTTCTTGAACATTTCTGTACCTGTTCAGGTGGTGGAGTTCATTTCTTAATGCTGGTAAATAAAATAATGATCTGCTGAAATAGTATACTTATTACTGCAAAAGCTGTTGTAGAAAGCATGTTTTTACTTCGTCATCTGTAGAATTTATGCTATTTATATTTGGAAGATTTAGCATTGTATTTTCAAAAACACGCATGTAAGATTTGAGTCGTATCATAAAGGAATTATTTGTATAACAACCTGGATTGTCCTTTTGTTTTCCAGGAATAGAGAAAGCTGAGTGGTCTCCATCAGTGCTCAACAAGTTGAAAGAAATGTTACTGATGCAATTTGCCATAATTACAGTGAAAGAGATTAACGGAGATGTTAATTTAGTACAAGTGGAGAAGCACTCTGAAAATGGTACTCTGAATGTAGCTGACACACTTGTAAAGGAGGGTTTGGTGAAATCGTGCAGGCCTGAAAAGTCACATAGTGTACATCAAGGTACATACTTTCACTTAACTACTTCAGTTTACTTATTCTGAAGAACTTGTAAACACATGGGATGTCTAAGTGACTTTTCTCCCTAAAAATCTTGAAGAATTTCACATCTTAATTTAGGAAGCAGTGTCCATGTGTATTTTACTCCTTTGCTTGTTTTTTTATAGGTAATGGGGGTGAGACCAAATGCTGCTGCATGGAATTAAAAGAACAAGTAAGATCCAGTCCAAGCAATACTTTCTTACATTTCCAGAATTTAAAGGAAACCCTATGTGGGAAGCAAATGGGAGTAGGGAGACAGTAGCTAACTGAAACATGGAAGATATGCAAAGTGTATCCTGACACTTCTTTCTCAGTTTTCTATATGTGCTAATAATTTAAGCACCCTGAGGCTGAGGGAGGATAGCCTACAGAAAACACAGACTTCATTAGTCTGTGTTTTGCCCCACATAAAGCTCTTACTTTGCTTTACTACAGTGTGAAGTCTCATGAGTGTTACTTCTGTCTGTTGTCTAAAGGTAGTTGTATTTTGCATTAGTTGTGTCATTTGGACAAAGGACAGATGGATTTTTTTCAGTAATATTAGCTGTGTTTTGCTGTGGATGCAACTTGGCAGACAGTAAGAAAGATTCTTACTGTAAGAATTCTTACAGTGTGTATTTTGGATAGCAGAGATTAATATGTGCCACACATTTCAGTCATGGCACATAGGCTGAGACTGAGAAGATTGAAATCTGTAGCAATTTGCCAGTTGCAGACTTATTTTTTTACTTTTAGAAAAAAGTGAAATGTCTCTTACAGAAATGGCATATTCATGTAATTTTTAAAAGCTTTTTCTTTGCTATTTTAACTTCGACTGCTAATGAAAAAATTCAGAACTTCAGATAAAGTATAAAAAAGTATACCAGGAAAGATGCATCAGTCTCTCTCAAAGTGGTGGTCTTTGTCAGAGGAATAAGCAAACTTCATTTGAAAGACAGAAACCCCTTTCAAGGGTGTTTCAAATTCTCCCCTCTTTCCTCAGCCACAGGTAGCAAGGTGAAAAGCAAAGACATGACATTTTGGAGATAGGAAAACAGCATTTCTCTTAAAGGTCATTTAGACCCTTACTGCTTCAGAGAATTGTAGTTATTGGGAGTTTACTGGCAGAAAGGCAGTAATGTAGCTGATTTCTCTGTCCCACTGGAGAGTGTTGAGCCTCCTTTTCTGTTCACCCTCTCTGTCTCTTTGATCTTCAGTTTAGCTAGTAAATTTTCTGACTTCAGTTTGATCACTTTCTGTTACCCTTCCTTACTGCTTTGGCTCAAAGTCTCAAGACATGTGAAGAGAAGACAGATGATTCCAGCGTAACTGAAAACATAAGGAAATAGACACGTGTGAATAACCAAATTTAAGATCCTGATCTCAGTCCTAACTTGAGTGTTTCATCAGTTAGGTTTGAGGAAGCTGCTTCAGGAAAAAAAAGGTGGGGGGAGGGACACATACACAGACAGGGAGTTAGTGCAGTTCTGCTGGATTTTTGTCCCTGCAGACGATTTTACACCAGAAAGGAACTAACATGGGCCCTAGCTGAGTTAGTAGTGTTAGGATCTACCCTGCTCTGAAATCAGCAATTAAAAGAAACTCCCAGAGTTGTATACCTCTAATTCTTTCTGTTTATTCCGCAGCTTAAAAAGCATGAACAGGTCCTACTCTTCCTTTTAAATAAGTATGGGAATCCAGATGGATTCACTGAAATGAAAAATCTGTTGCTGCACTAAGTCTCTGAGAGGCACCAATTCATTTGTATGTAACCAAGTTGCTGCAGTACTTTTTTTGGAAGAGCAAGAGCATCTGTCAGCTTGAAAAATGAGAGTCACTTTGTAAGAATTCTGCTGTTAAAGTACCTGTATTTATCTGTATGCTTGGATTGTTATTGTGACATCAGCATGTAACTTGAAGAATTGCAAAGCAGCCAGCGAAAAATGCTGTTCTGTTTTCGTTTTGTTCCACCATGTGCTGCTCAACTTTTTACTTTTATTTTTCCTGTTGAATGCACAGAAGTTTATTAAATGGGCCACTACATTGTAAGTGTATTCTGTAAACTTGCATTGGAAATTAATCATAAAGTTACCTAATTTTGGTACCAGTAATATTACTTGAAAAACTGTATCTTACCTTGGTTACTTTTCTTTCAATATAATTTCTGGTTCAAGTTAGACAATTGTTCTTCATAACTTGGTTTCAATATTGTTAAAAGTTGAATGTTGTCTTGGACTGCATACAGATAGTTCTCTCTAAAATCAGTAAGCACTTTAATGTGCACTGTTCTGTATTACATGTATGCTGTATAATATGCATCTGTGGATATTGTTTTGAACTGAATTGTATTAGAGCTGTTTTGTGTATAACCACATTTTCAGGATTTCTACTCTATCAGGTTTTCACATCATAATAGGAAAGACCCATTGTGGGATATGACAAAAATGCTGAATCAAATTATGAACACATTTTCAGTATTTCTCTATTTGATTATCTTGTTGTCCTTTCTGACTAAGCTTGGAATGTCACAGTATAGTTCACACAGTAAACATTTGCTCACTGATACCGCAGAGTCAGCCTTTTTGTGCACTTGAAGTACGTATTTTATGCTTGGGTTTTGTGCATATTGGACAGTTACTGAGATTAAGCTTGTTGTGAAAGTGAAATATTTTTGACTTAATGTTTTATTATCCTTAAATTGCCTCCAATTTTTTCCCACACCTTAGTTTTTGTTGCATCATCATCTTGCAGTAACTGCTAGTTAGATGAATGCTAGCACTTGGGTTTCTAGAGTCTTGTTTGTACCCCTGGTTCTGAACCAAGATTGTGGCTGTGTCAAGTGTCCCTTGACTCCCTGGGACAGGTGTGACTTGCACAAGCATTTGTCCGCATGCAAAGCAGTTTGCTGATGCTTTAGTCTTCTCATGTCTCTTTTTCACTTGTCTGCATGCTCTCTCAGCAAATCATTAGCAGTATGTGCTTTTCAGAAGATGGGTTTGACTGCAGACCCTTCAAGCCAAGGTACTGTAACTTCCTGAGAAATGCATTATCCACTAAAAAGGAAATTCCAGGTAACAGCTGGGGATTGATGTCCTAGTAAGGAAGGGCTGGGAGTACAGAAACTGTGATCCTCTTAATGTTTTAGAGTTACGGGTTTTTATCAGCTGTGTGTTGTGGCAACCCTATCACCTAAGGCAGAAATGTTTTGTTCAAAGCTGGACCATCCTGTATTTAAAATTAATTGCTTTGGTGGTGTTTTCTTCTTTGGCTTTTATTGTGGGGACCTGCTTTTTGTTGGTGGGTGGGATCTAGCTTGGTTACTTTAACTCTGAGTCAGACCTGTGCAGGGTTGTGCAGGGTCTGGGTGCTGCACACCCGTGACACAGCTCACCTTGGGTCCCTCTTGCTCTGGAGTTCTTGAATCACTCAGCTTTCATGGGTAGGCACTGGTTACAAGGTGAGTGTGATCAGCACCGTGTGTCCTGACAGAGAACAGAAGTCCAAAGCAGGATATTCCATAAGGAAAACTGATCTACGAGTGGGATCCTACTTTAGTATAACTTCTGTTAGTGGCATAATCTTACTACCTCAATTTCACTTTATTCTTAAAAACGTAGCTATTTATAACTCCAAAGTATATGAAGTTAACACTTTCTAAAAAATACTGACTTGTAGAAGCTTTTTTCTGCTCCTGCAGTTGCACATTTTCAGTTGTAAAACAAAACATTCCCCCAATTAAACAAAAAAACCCAAACAGAAAACAACCACAGAGCAGTCAACCAAACAAAACTGCCAAACAACACAACCTTTTTAAAACAGGCCCCCTACATCATTCCTCTAGGTGTAGTAGGTGGGATTATGGTACATTTACTCACTGGTAGAGAGTTCAGTGTTTTCTATGGAAAAACAAGCATTAGGGAAAAAGTTGAACCCTACATGAAGCTGCTTTACAGCTGCTGTGGGGCAGAGTAACCCCCGGGTCCGGGCTGTGCTTTTCCTCTGTGCTGGGTGCCTGGCTGTGCTCCAGGAGCGCTGACGCTTTCAGCTGTATGAAGTCCGCTGAAATGAGGGCTGCAACTGTGTTGCTCTTAAACGTATCCTGGAGCAATGTGGGTGTTCCCGGGGCTGTTTCCCCCGCCCCAATTCGCAGTTGTGGGTGGCGGGATGTGATGGATGCGGAGGCGAGGCTGTCGCAGCTGAACGCGGTATAAATCTGGGGAGGAGGCTTCGGGCAAACGCCGCAGGTGCAGGAGAGCTGTGTGAGAGTCTGCGGAGAAAAGGTAAAGTGCAACTCGGGACGCTTTTTTTCATATTACATATGTTGTTATTTTCGGGTTTTAGTTGATACTATCTTAAACCTCTGACTTGGCGGGCAGGCTGAGGTGCTGCGGGTTGGCTCAGCAGCGGGGTGGGAGGTGAGGTGATGGAGCCCGGGTGAGTGTTCCCGAGGGGGTGGGAGCCCCTGAGCCGGCCGGGGTCCCGCTCGGGGCCGGGAGCAGCCCGGGCACAGCGGGGCGGGCGGTGCGTGCTTTGGTACCGCACGGAGCTCTGTCCCTGCAGGCTCGGCTGTAACACGGGATGGGAGTGCTCCCTGTGGGGAATACATAGTGCCGCGTTATTAAAATAATCCCCCCACCGCTCAGAAAACCAGCTCCAGCCTGTGCTCTAGTGCTTTAATTAATTTGTTTCTAACTCTTTTAGGGTGCGGCCAGGGGTAAGTGTTGAACCTGCCAGGGCAGGCTTTCCAGCAGGTTGTGTCTCATGTCCTTATTAAAAATCTTTCTGCAGGAGACACAAAACCAACTTGATCAAGTCTTGATGATCAAAAAAGGACTGAAGGACCTGGAATGATACCTGTAATGTGTCTGGATACTATGAGAATAGCTGTTGTTTTTTAATATACACAACAGCAACTTTTTCTGGTGTAGTACAATGGCTAGAGAAGAACTCGGGCTGGTTCCTAGTTGTGCTACAAATTCCTGCACCTGTAAGCAAGTCACTGTCTCTCTCTGTACCTTGGTTTCTGTGTGTGTTAAAGAGTGAGGAAGATGCCTTCCCCAGTGACCTGGAGCGGAAAGGAAATGGAGATAGCTGGACCCTGCTTCCAGGTTATCTGGGTAAATGCGAACAGACATTAAAATATGACCTGGTAATTGTGAAAATTATTTAATGGAGATTTGCGCTACGTTGACTTCCACTTGTTTATTTTGCATAGTAAAGATGAGACACCGCTGTGAGACAAGTCTCACAAAGAACCACATTTTCCCACTTTATTTAGAGGGGGCTGTGCTGGAGAGGCAGTGTGTGTGCTCAGCTGCTTCTCATCATCTCTATGCTGGGTTATCAGCTACATCATCCTCAGTGTGTGCTCCTACAGATAGCTGGGTCTTCCAGAAAGACTCTAAGAAGAATAAGTAGATGGAGTGATTTTAAAAGTAGGTTTCTTTTGACCTTGCTGGAGTTCTGGAAACAAACGAAAAACCATGTGGAAGATTCCTACTTTCTAAACTGGGGCCTTCAGGACAGCCCTGCTGTCCTGCAAGTGCGTGCAGGTAACAGCTTGTACATGTTTGTGGGAGTGATGCAATGGAGATAATTCCCAGACTTGTGGTTTGTCCTTAGAGCTCACAGAGATGCAGCAGGAAGATAAGGTGTGCATTTGGGTTAGTTTTGTAAAAGGGGACTAGGTATGAGGTGATCCTCGCCCTCTTTGTTCCTTGGGAACCTTTCACACCTGTTCCTGGCATGGGCAAATCAGTAGTTGATCCACCTCAGGTGTGGACATTTCTGGCTGGTGCAAGGCAGTGCAGGTCAGGCCAGACACCCAGCTGTAGCTTCTCTTCCCAGATTTGCACAGCTCTGGGCAGGGGGTGAATAAGACAGTCACAGTAATTGCACTGGAACTCGGAGCCTTGAATTAGTTCTCAGTGGGTTACGTGACCAAGTTATTTGTATGCTTTTATAACCTCAATATAAATTATATTGTTTGCTTGTTTATGTTCTTATGCTGCTGTTGGTTTGTCCTAAGACACCAAATTCCCCCAGATCACTCTTCCTCTTTTCTCAGCCACTCCATAAAACATTTATTCCCAGCACCCATGCTGGCTGCCCACTGCTGTGAGTGAGTGCCAAGTGCCTGTGATGCTGAGGCAGGCTCTGGCTCCCTTGGGTGGTCTGGCATGTGGCATCCAGCAAAAGCTAGAAAAGGTGAGACATTCATAGAGACACTCCTGCTGTTCTAGCCACAGGCAAAGTCAGTAGTGTCAGTGCTTCTGTGAGAACAAACTACATAATAAGTTTAGCACAAGCTCTTGGGTTAGAAAAGTGTCTTTTATTCTGCAGTTCTTGGGTCATACAGAACCTCATCTGCATTACATTGATTTTGACAGGGCCCCATGTGAGCAGTGCTGCAAGATCAAAGTGTCTTTGTGTACAGGAGCCTTTCTTGCATGGAGTAAAAGAACCTGTCAAAACTTGCTTGCTGTGGAATTGGGGAGTACAATAAGTAAGCTGGTTTTGCAAAGTATCTTCTGGAAATTTAATCATGTTTATTGCTTGGAGAAGAACATTGTTAGAACTTTTAGGCTGAAATTTGTGATGTTTGTTTTAAGAAGAAGTTAAACATTTCCCTGTTGTCTTCCTCCTCCTTCCCCCTTCAGTTTCAGCCCCCACTGAAGTGCATGTGGCTGGGCAGAGGGGGTGCCTGGAGCCCCTAGGAGAGGTGGCCCCCTGCCTCCAAACCTCAGCAAGAAGAAAAAAGTAAATTTTACTTATTGAAAACAGACTGAGAGAGTCTAAAAGAGTGGGGAGCAAGATTAGTCTGCACATCGGATAAACCTCTGCAAGCCAGGGCCAGACCCTCCCCAGCAAAGTGCTGAAAGTTACAACACCACAGAGTTGTAATGGCAGTGACAGGAGATTGCTTAGCTTGTTAAGAATATGTTTTAATGAATATGCAGTATAATCTTTCCTGCTTTCCCCGCTATTAAAGGGTGACAGTTTAAAAAATGAGCAGGAGATGGCTTTTCTTGCAAGGCAGGTCTCAGAAGGTGCTGAACAGCAGATCCAAGGTCGAACAGCAGGACAGAGAAGGGAACCATTGCTCAGCTCCTTCCTCTGACTATGTTCCTTCTTGTGGGGGCTAATAGAGAGATGTGTCCAAGGGCAATAGCAGTGGAAGGCTGGACATGGACAGGCATCATGGGGGCTCTACGGGACACCCAGGAGGTTGACCCCCAGTGCCCTGACTTGTAAGATTTGCCAGATTACACTTTAAAAAAATTGGCACCTGGAGTGATGAGAAGGGGCCTATTTTGGTGATTTCCCCAACATGCGTCAGCTTTTCCCAGCTGGTTATTAAATACATCATTTGCTGCAGAGACAAGTCTTTCCTGAGAAAAAGGCACCTCTGTTTTTGAAAAACAGTTAGTTAATAGATCTGGTTGTAAAAAAAATGCACGTACTTGTGTTTAACTACATGAAGAAAATCTGCAGAGACCCATCAGGAGTCTGGTCAATTGTGCTCTAGTGAGTGCTTTTAATCTGGAGAAAAAAATAAATATACACATTCAAAATAGAAAGTCAAGGGCTCTGCCACACACGCTTGGTCTAAATCTGGGCATGCTTGTAAGTGTCACTGAAGTTCTCCTGTGATGTGATGGCAGCCTCCCTCCTTTCAAAGGAAAAATGAGCAGAAAATTGACTTTGCTGGACAGTTACATATAAAAACATCTTGCCAGAAAGCCAGTCCTTGGAAAACGTAAGGCATGGACAAGCCTGTGGTTGGGTGTGGTTGAAGACCCGTGACGAGGATGGGCAGCAGTGCTGGCTGAGGCAGAACCCACGGGACGGGTCCCCCGTGCTCTGGGGGGACATGGCCCTGCCCTGTGCTCGGTGAATCCCAGGGTGGATGTGTTCAGCTTCCCGAGGGACACGGGGACCCTGGTGGGATTCAGCTTTGAGAGGGAGGTGCAGTGAAGAGGAGGGACATGGAAGGAGGACAGAAGAGGTCTGGGTGGGCATGGAGGGGAGGAGAGGGAGGGTGGGCTGGGCTAAGGTAGGCAGTCCCTCCCTCTCCTGTGAAGTCTGCTGTCTCTGCTTGTGATAGGAAGGTGGTGAGTATGTAGGGAGATTTTCTTTTCTATCATTCCTTTGTTTTCATGTTTTTTCCTACTCTCTGTTTCCCACCCTTCTCCCTGGGGCAGGAATTACTTCTGCCCCTCAGACAAAATGTTTCTGAGCTCATCACCCAAGACACCCAGCAAGGAAATGATTGGCTGCAGGTAAAGAAACCAGCTTTAGGAACTGGATTCCTATTCCTTACCTTTTGGTTTTTTGTTTTTTTTTCCCCCCAGGTTTGTCACCATGAGTGTCTTGTCACTTCTGTCCATCTGCATTTTCCTGCTTTCCCAAGGTATGTTTAAAGTCATCATTTTGTATCAGTGCTTTTTGTCTCGGATGCTTCCCCACCTCCAGCTCGAGTTCTTCATTCTGAGGAATGAGAGCCAAGTCAGTGCCTCTCTGGGAGGTTGAGGAATAAACTTCTGAAACGTAGGGAAGAAGAAAATATCAGGAGAAACAGCTTTTTTAAGAATTCAAACACGTGTAACTGCTCTGTATGTGAAGTATTGAACTGATACAGAAAAAGCTGATGTTATTATATTAAAAATGCATAAATTTGTCCAGTGCTTATGATTGTAATCTCAGAAGCCTAAGCCTGGCCTAGCTGTCGTTCTTGCACTGTGTCGCTACATGCAGTGAGCAGAGGGACTGTCCTGTGTGCTGGATTGTGCCCTTGGCAGTTTCCATGCTCCCTGTGTCCCTTCTGGAATGAATTTTCTGTCATAGACAAGCTGCTGTGTCACCAAATTACTACCTTTTTTTTTTTTTTAATGTGAAATCTATACAGCAGATCAGAATTTTTGCTATTATAGGTTAAAGCCTGTATGGGGTATTTTTGGGGGGGAGAGGGAGGTGTTGATTTTTATTTATTTTTTAATTTTTTTATTTTTTTTTAATTTGTAAGGCAGTTTCTGCTGTTTGTGGGTGATTATCTGATTATCTCTTAAACCCCACAGTTTTGCTCGTGTTGGGTATACAAGAAATCCATGTTGACCAGGAGATGATCAGCAAGATCTCAGCTGCTGGCAAGTGTAAGTTTGCTTTATAAAGCAAGTCCTATATATGTTCCTTTTTCCTTTGGCTGGTTTTTTGTTTTTTTGTTTTTTTTTTTTCCTTTTTAATTTATTGCCCCCATTCAGTCCATAAAGTCCCCAGCAATGCTCTGGCAAAGCACAGCACTGGCTGCTTCTGCCCTAGCTGGGCTTTTTTCCTCAGTGGTATTGGCTCTTATGGGATGTGACCTACTCTGTTTTTCCCAAATTGGCTATTTGCCAGCTGGCTGATGTTTCTGTCAGTTCCTTCGGAGCTGACTTCAGGCAATCCTGATTTAAAGAGCTGTGTTTAATTACAGTCTTGATCAGACCTCCCACGTGGGTAGTTTTTTTCAGGCTGTAAAGCCAGCACCAGTCACGATGCTGTGAGTAGGTGTGACAGGGCTCTGTCTGGCCAGCAAATCGTGTTCCCCTGCAGCTCCCTTTGATGTACTTGTAATCAGTTACTGATAAACTCTATTGTGCATTCTCCTGCTAGCCGTTATTTTCTATTGTCTGTCTGTCAAGTGATAAATTACATTTTTTCCTATGCGAGGCATGCCCTCCAGCCCCATCCTGTAGCACTGTATGTTCAGCTCAGACTTCCCATCCTGAGGTGCTGTGTTTAGGTGTTTCTCACTGCTGCGTATCACCAAGAGTCCTTTGGTGGCCTGCAGACATCCTGGTTTACAAGTCCCAGGAAGAAAACTGCATGGCTGCACCTGGAGCCCCCCCCTCCTCATGCTGCTCAGCTCCCGAGCAACCTGAGGAGTGTTTCTCCATGCTGAGACCAGTCCAGGGTGGGGGCACAGCAGGTTTCCCTGTGCATGCTTAGGCAGACAGCTGGGGGCAGGGGCAACAACCCGGGTTGTTGCATCTCCACACTCAGCTCAGCTCAGAGGGCAAGGTTGACAAGCTGGGATGGTGCTGGAAGGCAGGTTGTGCTCCAGCTTGTCCTCAACATGGTGCTCCGGGGCAAGGCTGGGTGCCCTGTTAGAAGAACCAGTGACCCAGAAGGGAATGCTTTACAACTTTCAATCCCTATAATCTGGTATTAGAAAACCGTAATTATAAATTCAGGTTTGGGCTAGTGGGAATGATTTGGAAAAAGTGGTGATAAAAAGATTATAGTAATGGGGATAGAGTAATGTCACCAGCCAAAACGGCTCTTAAAGGTTTGGTGTGCTTGCTTTCTGTATTGAGCTTCTGGATTCAGTTTCCCTTGAAGCTGGTTCTGGTAAATGCTGCAGAGGAGACTTTAAAATTTCCATTTAAATGCTTTGAAAATGACTCTTCAGAGTCTGCAAACTGCCTTTTATTTATTTATGTCAGTGAAATTATTAAAAATATAAAGCAGCATGAGCACCTCAGAAACTTATACTTGGGAGCAGTCGTTTCATGCAGACAAGAGTGATACAAGGATACATGTCTGAAGATGAGATAAAAGGCAGATTTTTATGCAAAGGTTTCTGTCAGTGTCTGGGATCTATTCAGAGAGTTCATGTTTAGAAAAATACGAAGGTGTTTTGAAAGTTGTGCTGCAGATGAAACACATGGGACTCCATGGGACTCTGTACACTTTGTGAATGCCTCCTGTATTCCTGTCTGTGCCTTGGGCTGGGAGAGCCTGCAGGTCTCCCCAGGCATGGCTCCCTCTCCCTGCTCACCCCTCCATGTCCTCACAGCCAGAGCAGCTCTCCCTGCAGTTGGTGACTCTGCTCTGCATGGGCTGGTCCTCTGCTCTCCCTGAGCTGCTGACACCAGGCTGGGGACATGAACTCCAGGGTGAAAGCCTGGCAAACTGAGAGCTGAGCTGGAGCTGCTGCAGGCCAGAGAACCAGTGCATCTGGGCTTTGGGTCATGAGCTCTGGGCTGCCCCAGTCCATCCTCTGCGAGTCCATTTGCCTGTCTGGATTTTCAGCTCTTGGCTGTCTGCTTCCAGAGAGTGGGACTAGCAAAGTGCAGTTTCACAGTATATATATTTTTTTCTCCTAGTGATGCAGTGCTCTGCTTCGTTAGATGTCCTTTTCCTCTTGGATGGCTCCTACAGCATTGGCAAAGGAAGCTTTGAAAGGTCCAAGCACTTCGCAGGCAAGCTCTGTGATGCCTTGGACGTCCACCCAGACAGGGTGAGTGTCAGGAATGTCTCATCTAAGTTTCAGGCAGGTTGGCAATGTGTGGAAAGGCCAGTGGTAATGTGCCCAGTGAAATTGCAAAATCCAACCTACCAGCTGCCCTGGGATCAGTATTTATTCTGAAGCCACACTGGCTGTGGTTCCTGGTACACATCAGTCCCACTACACTGCCCTAGACAGGGGCCTTGGAGTGGGCTGGGATGGTTGCTGTACTCAATTCCCTGCCAAAGCCTTTCCAAAGAAAGGTCAGGTCTTTGGGAAGGTTGTGTCAAGGACACAAGGTCTCTGTGTAGCAGGAAGAGGAATCAGATGCTGGACAGTTTGCAGATTTGAGGACTCTTGATCCATGCCTTATTCTCCAGAGAGGTCTTGAAGCAAGGGAACAAAGGCAGGTCTTATGTTTGCTCCTGGTTCCCACAGCTGGGATACTTAGACTTGTACCCAGAAAACCTTCTCCAGACCAATTTTCACTGCTGCTCCAGGTCTTAAAATCAAAAGCTGCTGCTCTGTTCCTGTTGCAGAGGGGCTTTCAGCTTTGGAAGCTGAAATCACCATTCCCTTCCATCATTTTCTTACCTAAGAAATCTTTCAGCCTTCACATCTTGGCTTAGGGCCATACAGCACAGGAAGCTTTCTGCAGCCTGGACAGTGATGGAAAGGGGCTGCAGTGCATGTGTGAGGCTTTGAGAGAGATGCGGGGGCTTTCAGATTAAAGAGGCGTTTCCTTCTTGTGGCTCATACTAAATTGACTAAGAAACTTGCATCTGGGGACCAACTGCAATGTAGGCTTAGGCAAAAGAATGTGAACATGTAATATTTTCAGATTTGGTATTGTGTTTTGTCTTGTTTTTTAAATACCATCCTTCCCCTTGTCTTTCACTTAATCCTTACATAGACTGGACTGAAAAATCAGTAGCCTTTTCACCTTCAAAGTTGTCACATTCCATAAAACTTCTTGTAAGACTTCAGTGAAATGTTCTCGATCTGTTGCCCAATACAGACAATTTAGTCTATTTGCATTTTCAACTATAGAAAATGGTAGTAGAAAAATTACCGGTTTGTGTTGCCTACTGTGCTCAGTGCCAGAGGGAAATTCTCCTAGTCATGGAAAGATTGCCTGCACAGTGTCTAAAAGGGTTGGTATGGAAAGTGTTAATTATAAATTTACTGTCCCTGAGGCTACTGGGGTCCAAGTGTAGATGCTAGGCTGCCTGTATCTGCAGCAGAGGCTGCTGTTGATTGCAACTTTCTTGCCTTATTTATAGTCTGTATAGATAATACTGGGGTTTCTGCTCTATTTTGAGTTCATTTAGAGTGCCTGTGGCTCAAGAGGGAAAACAGTTTGTCTCTATTATTGTTTAGTCTTCCCAAATTTATAAATTGATCAGAAGAATAAACTTGCACAGATCTTTCATAATCTTTAACCTTTTCTTTTAGGTCCGTGTGGGAATGATACAGTTTAGCTCAACTCCCCACCTTGAATTCTCACTGGATTCTTACCTAACCAAACAAGAAGTGAAAGAGAGAATCAAGAGGACTGTGTTCAGGTCGGCTTATTTTATAGCTCTTCTCTTTCTCTGGTCCATGATTAATCTCTGGATTGAGAGCTCCTTGAGATTCAGATGTCTATTTTGCTGTCCATACACAATGTGATGCTCCCACTGTCTGTGGTCCATAATCCACAGCTTGCTAAAAACATGCAGCCTGGTCTCTCTTTGTCAGTGAAAGTTGATAAGGGAGAGAGGTTTCCAGGTTTTTCTGGCCATTTGTGCCAGGCAGTGGGTTACATGGAAAAGCAAGCCTGGCGTTCCCTCCTGGTTCAGCAAAGGCAAGACAACATACTGCTTCATTTTTTGGTGGTTGCAATTTTCTTTGTCCTGTGAGGTAGTGACAAATTGCTGGTCTGTAGATATCTGAGCATGTGTGCTTGCTGAATTCAAGAGGATCAGGTTTTCAGATGGGAACCTTTTTTCTTCCTGAATATTAAGACTTGAATGTCTTCCCATGACCTCAGGAAATGGAGCCGGAAGTCCAAAGAAATACTGCCCTTAGAGCCTCTCAAAATACAGTCTTTTAATCTCGGAGAAATGCGTTTGGATCTACAAAGGATCTGACAATCACCCCCAAAGTACCTCTTGTTTTGATGATAGAACAGGTACTGGTGTGACCTGTGGGTGTCTACTCTTTTAGCTGGTCTTCGTTAGGATTAATGGTGAGATGAACATTTTTCATGGATTTCTTCTGCTCTCTGAATGATGTACATGTTGTAAGCAAATGTGATCACTTTTGCATTTTTTGAGCAAGATCAGTCAGCTGGGTTTTGTGGTATTTCTTTTGATCAATTTAGCAAATCAAGAAAGCCCCTCATGCACTGTTACAGGAAAAACTCTCCAGAAAACAAGATACACTCTTCCTCTCTGGCTGGTGCTTGAGAGTCTGTGAGAGAGGAGAAAATGAAGCAGTGTTTGGTGTCTGGAACTGAAATTGCTTGATGACAACAGATGGATGCCGACAGATCAAACAGAAAAAATGACCTTGTGCCTGGCTGTTTCATCCAGTTGAAATGAAAAGCTGACATTTTGAAGTAGATAAAATGGTTATGGATGGGTTCCAGTTGGCTTCTGAAGAAAAACGGGTGTTTGACATCTCAGTTGAGAGGCTCCTTGATGTGCTTCTGATGAGCCTTTGGCCAGTGAGGCATTTCCTGACTTCAGCCCTGTGTTCCAGGCACAGAGCTGACAGCACTTGGAAGGAGGCAGGACTGGACTGAAGTGAAGCTTTTATGGTTTATTCAGAGACTGTCAGTCCCTCTCTGTGAACGCTGTCCAAAGAGCTTTGGAATTCACTGGCCAGTTTCAGCCATATTCAGTGTTAATCTCAGAAGCTACATTTCATATGAATTTCTTCTGGTTACAGGCTCTGAGTGTGGGAGGTGGGTAGGGGTAGTTGGGGCAGCTGGGAATGATTTCACCCAGCCACCTTAGGATCCAGCTGCATGGCCCTCCAAACCTCACCCTGCAAGACACAGGTAAGACCATTGCCTACCTCATATCCAAGGTCTTGACATCTGAGCCACAAATGAGCTGAAGGGTAACTTGTGCCACATTATAAATGACCTCCTGCTTCTTCAGGTGATCCCATCTCCAAAATCAGGGGTTGGGTATAGCTTGTGTGAACAGCAGTAACTGGTGCACCTTTTCTCTCTTGCCAGTGCTGCTGGCAAGCAACCTGGCAGATGAGAATATTGCTTTTAACTGAGCTTAAGGTGGATGTAGACAACTGAAGCAACAGGTGGCTTTTGTTATTTTTTTACTTGCCTCCTGTAAAAGGTACTGGTGAAGCCCTGAAGAAAACATGCCTGGTGTTGAGTTCTTCTGGGTTTCCAGGGATATGCTGAGAAGCCTTCAGCATTTGTATTTCCAGGAGCTTTACTTCAGGATGGACAAATGACTTTTTGCAGAAAAACTAAATTAATCTGCAGATCAACCAGGGAGGCAAAGGAAAAGGCAAGGACTGTCTGCTCACTGCTGGACTGTAGACTCTGTTACAAGCTGGGAGACATCACTCGCTGCCTTAGCAGTTGGTCCTAGAACAGCTGGAGGGAAAAGGATGCCATGAGAGAAGAATTTACAGCACATTTATGCATCAAGAGCAAGGAAACCACTTTGAGGTGCTGGTCTTTGCCCACCTGTACTGTGTTTCTGACTGGAATACAAGAGGTTGTTGTAAAACAGCTTTTCCACGGAACTCTTAAATTACCACGATTTTCAGATGGAAAAGTGGAAGCAATGCAGACATTTGTCAAAACTGGAAATAAAGTATTCAAGATCTCTTGTTCCTGTTACAGTTGCAGAAACACTCAGCTGTGTGTTAGAAATCTTCTGGAGACCACTCTGGGTGGAAGAGGAGGGAAGGGTGAATAGATGGGACCTGTGGATAGGAAGATGAGAAGAATGACAGGATTAGACAGCTCTGTGGATGCCTTGTGTGGCAACAAGCAGAAAGATGCTACATTTCCTGTTATCAGGGGATAGAAATTTGAAAACCAAATAGTAAACTCAGTCACAGAAGAGCTTTGATTTTTGCTTTTCTGATTTTTATCTCCCTGCTTTCCAGAGGTGGGAACACAGAGACAGGTCGGGCTCTGAAGTACGTTCTCCGCAAGGGGTTCCCTGGTGGCAGAAACTCAAGTGTGCCTAAAGTGCTGATCATCATTTCAGATGGAAGGTCCCAGGGCAGCACTGCAATGCCTGCAGTGCAGCTGAAGGAGAGGCACATCACGGTTTTTGCAGTGGGAATCAAGTTTCCAAGGTAGGAAACTTTCCAGAGCGGGAAATGGAGACCCAGCGAGCAAAATGGGAGGTCTTAGTGAGTGAGGAGTGATCTTAGGTTAGGTATGATTTTTGGAAAGAGAAAAGAGGAATTTGCAGAGTAATACAGGCATGGAGGAAACACTAATTTAATGGGTGATGTAGAAGGACCAGAGTTAGTGAGGGAGCCTTTTCCACTGAGTTAGAGCTATGCTGCTGCCTGAGACTAAACACATGAGGACCTGAAAAACTTTGATAAGCATTACAGTTCTGTGTCAACTCTCTGTTTGTTGCCCAGGGTTGGTTTTGATACCCAGTTCTTTGGGGGGAAACTAAGCAACTCCTTTGCTTGGCAGGTGGGAAGAACTGCACATGCTGGCCAGTGAGCCCCCCGAGCAGCACGTGCTCTTTGCTGGAGATGCTGATGATGCTGCCAATGGCCTGTACAGCACCCTGACTGGCTCTGTCTGCAGCACCACTGCTCCAGGTAACCTCTCTCCTGGTTCCACCTTCATGCCTGTGATTTGAGTTTGGACCATGTCACTGAGGAAGAGGAGGTGGAGGAGTACAGGGGAATTAGTGGGTGTTGCACTTCACATGAATGATGAAGGCAACAAAGAGACTGAAAAGCTGTAATTGACTCCTGAACTCAGCAGTGTGAGGTTTATAGCAAAGCAAAGGAGGCTGAACAGTGAGCTCTCCAGAAAGTGCAGTAGGCTGGTGAGCCCATTGACAGAAAATTTCTCTTCTGTGGTCTCATGGAGGCTTTTGGAAGCACGACTTGGTCTGCTGTTGGCAGGGAGTTGAAAATGGTCCTATACTCCCACAGACTTT
This sequence comes from Scytalopus superciliaris, assembly GCA_013400415.1. Classification (NCBI taxonomy): domain Eukaryota; kingdom Metazoa; phylum Chordata; class Aves; order Passeriformes; family Rhinocryptidae; genus Scytalopus; species Scytalopus superciliaris. Next base: position 1,717,194 of record VXBX01001361.1, read on the forward strand.
GTATTTTGAGGCAATTGATGCTAGTTTGCATTTTTCTTTGCTACAGGCTGCAAAGTCGAATCCCACCCTTGCGAGCGCAGGACCCTGGAGACTGTGAAAGAGCTGGCTGGAAACTCTGTGTGCTGGAAAGGCTCAAAGCAGCCCAATGCTGTGCAGGCTTCACTGTGCCCCTTCACCAGGTGAGCTGGACACCCACATCTCTAGAAGTGAGTGGGGCTGAGAGAAGACGAGATACAGAGGCTTTTATCTGACATTGACTCTTTACTGGGATGAAGATTTGATGCAAACATGGTCTCTAGTCCTAGAAAGAGGCTCTGATCTGGCCATTGGCTGATTTGAGAAGCAAAGGGTAAGGGGAGGAACTTAGACAAGCAGAAGATTAGCCCAAGAGCATCATAAATATGTAGAATTTGGATTAGTTTCTGATCTGTTGAACCAAGATACTTTGAAGTTTATATCTCTGTAAGTTTCTCTTTACATCTCTGTACCCTCTGTGCTGCAGAGGGTTTCTAGGTCCAGCTCCCTGTGTTGGTGCTGGGTCTGTTTTTGTCCATGCAAGCTTTCTTCCTTTCAGAGAAACCCCTTTTCCTTTGCTTGACTGCCCTGGGGTGCTTGGGAAGGACTTTCCTATGGAGAGGCTCCAGTCACTGTCAGAAAACACTCCCCAGTTGTAGTGCTGCAGTGCCAAAACCAGGATGCACACAAAGTACTGCATTGTCAGGTCAATGGCTAGTGAGTTGCATGAGGGAAACGTTGTCTTGCTCAGGGAGAGGATGCTGGAGCTGAAAACTCATAAAGCATGTCAGGTCCTTCAAATAATACTGTCACTGCAGTTGGTACAGTGGGAGAAATGCACTAAAAAAGGGAAAGGCAGCTTTGTGGTCTTCGTTGATAAAAATATGTGAGTGAAAGTGGCTGTGCAGAAACTGGTAAGGGTTTGTTTTTCTTTTGAAGAGGTGTTTCATGTGTTTGTTTTAGTAGCAGGCAGTCAGATTAATGTTTGAAAATCACTGCAGATCTGGACTGTGCATTGGTGCCCTGCTGCACAAGTAGAGGGGGGGTGATTGTGTGGGTAATGCCTGGGAGCATTTCCAGATACCTCAGAGCTAATGTGGGAAAGCAGAGCAGCCTCTGGCTTGTGTGTGGCATCCCAAAAGTGATGGATTTGGCCACAGTTGCTACAAATTTGAGCAGCCCTAATGCAGAGCCCTGGAAAAATCACTGCTGTGAAGTTTAATTAGAGAATTAGAAACCGCATTCATAGGGATGAAAAAAAGCAGAAATCATCTCACTGTCAGGAACCAGTGTTACCTGCCTTCTTACATGTGGCAAATACACACATCTGCTCTAGAGGTTTTTGGTCTTTTTTTCATGGCACCTTAGGGCAGGGAAATGGTGGAGGGAGTTGAAAAAGTCATGCTAGGAAGCACAACCAAGGGATGAGGATTTCTTTGAAGTCTAAGCCTTGCTTGTCCTCTAGTTACAGTTGCTTAAGTTAGATGCCAGAATTAATATTGGATAATAAATTTTCACTGCTGTAAAATTTTCTTTTCAATTTGGAGAAAAAGTTTAACATCTCTTCTGCAGCAACTGAAAAAAAATATTAATTGGAGCCTTAAAAATACATCCATAATCTCTAAATGTAAAGGCTTAAAGGAATTTAAAAGCAAAAGGGTAGATTTGATGAAACCATGTTTTTTCTTTTGCCACCCTACTTCAAATGGATATTTTCTTTTGAAATACTTGTTTTGAAAAATTGTGTTTTCACAGGAAAACTTCTTCCACTGAAAACACAATAAGGTCAACCTTGAAAACACCTTGTTAATCTTTGAATTCATGATGGATCTTATTCTTCCTATTTCAGATGGAAGAGAGTCTTGATAAAACACCCATCCAGATGCTTCCGGACTGTATGTCCAGGTGGGACTTTGCTCTTCCAAAATTTTTATTTATGAAGCAGGGAAGAATAAAAAGACAGGGCTTTGCTTTCCCTTCCAAAAAATCTGTTCTGTGTAAGAGACTGTGATCCTTAGCAAGTAGTTGATAATTCATCCAGTTTTTTTGTTTCACGGATATCTATCACCAGAGTTCTTTTGGGTTATAATATCTCCCAGTCATTTCTTCTTCCATTTGAGTAGCCTGTGAATCCTCATCTCCTCATGTCTCTGGGGCAGAGGCTTGTGTTGCTTCCCAAGGCCTGCAGGGAGTAACTGCTCTCCAGCTAGGGGAGTATGCAGTGGTGCCTCCAGCCATGTGCCTGCTACCGTGAACAGCTTCAGTTTAGCAAGGAACCCAACCCATGCTGATTGCCTGCCTGTTTTTGTGGCTGCTGAAATAGCTGTGGTCCTTCAGTTCTATTTGCAAATTCAGGTGACAGCGGCTTTATTTGCTCTGTCAGTACAACACTGTCCAGCCTCTGAGTCTTTCACTGCTGCTGTAAATCTTGCAGGGCAGCAGGACCTTTAGCAATTCTGCATTTGGGTGTATGTAGCTTCACTTGTTCCAAAGCAAAGTGAGGTCAGTCTGGTTTGCTCTCTTGTCTTTGCCTGCTGGAGAGCCATCCCAAAATGAAATTACCATCAAGGTGAGCGTACACATGTATTAGTTCAAACTCTATAGCAAGAGAGGCAGAACTGTGACCGCTTTTCCATTAATAGTGATGCTCACACTGGCAGAGGATGGGAAGCAGAAGGCTCCTTGTTGACTCTTTGTCTTTCCCTTCCTTGATCCTGTTTAGACCCTTGTGACTCCCAGCCATGCCAGAATGGTGGCACGTGTGTCCCAGAGGGACTGGATAGATACCACTGCCTCTGCCTGGTGGGGTATGGAGGAGACTTCCACTGTGGTAGGTGTAAACTTGTGCTCTGCCTTTTTCCTGGCTGTGTCCTGCCTTTGCACCACTGTCACTGGGGTGACTGGGATTGAGCTACAGTCTTTGGACTTTTCTCCAGAAGACAGACTGAGTTTATTATCCTGATTATGACTGTGTCAGGCCCAGTGACTGGGTCCTGCTGTTCAGAAACCTCGTGGATATGGAGAATACCAATACTGATGGTTTCACCCTGGTGTGGCAGCCTTTGTGTATAAGTGCCATGTGATCAGGAGAACAGAGAAACAGAGAGACACACCTTGGTGTGTCTGTTTGTCCCCTGCCTGCACACATGGGCTCAGGAGGAACTCCTGGTTCTGGGGATTCAGCGTAAGAAACCCAGGTCCTGTTCATTGGAAAATGCCTTGTATTTACTTTCTGCAGAACCAAGACTCCCCCTTCAAAGTTTCTCAGGGTGTTACAGGTGAGGGTCTGGTACTTGGACTCTCTCCTTTCTCCAGTATGTGACTGTGTGCACTCAGTGTTTTGCCCACCATAGTAAGAGAGTAGAGTTGTCATTTCTGATTTGAAGTTTGCCATCCAAAAGTTCATGAATTCCCCCAGACTCCTGTAGGTATTTCCTGTCTCTAAAGGTTTATGTGGCATCCAACCAAAATAAAGCTCACTCTTGCCCCAGTTGTCCTCCAGATCATGACATGAGTGGCAGAATGTTTGGGTTGGTGGACATAGTGTCCCTTTTCCACTCCACAGGGCTCCCAGCAGCCCCAGCTGAGGTGCCTGGCATGCTTGTCTCGCCCTGCAAATGACTAATTCTCCCTTTTCAGCAGCAAAGCTGAGCCCCGAGTGTGGCGTGGATCTCCTTTTCCTGGTGGACAGCTCAGCAGGGGTCACACTGGAAGGGTTCCTGCGCTATAAGGCTTTCCTCAAGAGGTTCCTCCAGGCAGTGATGGGCCAGGACTCGCCAATGAATGTGGGGGTGGCCCAGTATGCAGATGATGTGAGGATACCCATTGAATTGGGTCAACACAAGGATACGTTCAGTCTCATGAAGAGCATTGATGATTTGAATTTTAGTGGAGGAAGAACCCTGACAGGCAGAGCCCTGCAGTACATTGCACAGCACGGCTTTAGGAGCACCCTGGTCTTTGCAGATGTGCAGGATGATCTCCCACGTGTGCTTGTCTTGCTCACTGACTCCAAGTCCCAGGATTCAGTGGCAGAAGCCCCTAAGTACTTGAAGGACCGAAATCTCTTCTTGGTTGGAGTAGGCAGCAGCTTCATGAGGGCAGAGCTGACCAAGGTCACTGGCAATCCACAGCACACAGTTGTCTACTCAGACCCCCAGGACCTGTTCAACAGGATCCCAGAGCTGCAGAGAAGAATCTGCAGTGTGGACAATGCTGAAGGTAAGACTATGGTATGGGCATTGTGGGGCAAGTTTGCTAAACCATGAAGAGGTGTTCTGAACTCCAGTGGGGAGGAGGGAAGGACAGAACTACGATTGTCCTTGTTTTGTGTCAGTCACAGATCCAGGGACTGACCTTCCATGAGTGGTTTTTGTGATGGATCTCTACCTATTGGTGTGAAGGATTATACTTCACAATCAGTGACCAGCTGTGATGAACTTTGCTCACAATTTCCTCCCACTGCTGTTTTCTAGATGAGAAAGCAGTACATATATACACTGAAAGATACCACGTCTGCACTCTTTTACACAGGCTGCCAGGCACAGTCTCTTGATTTAGCATTTGCTGTGGATGCCTCATCTGGAGTTGGCCTGGAGAACTTTCTGCATCTGAGGCACTTTGTCAGGAGCAGCTCTTTGCACTTCACCATCAACAGGGATGTGACCCAGATTGCCCTTGTGATCTACAGCAGCAAAGCTCACACTGTGTTTGCTTTGGCCACCCACACAAGCAATCCTGCTGTCCTCCAAGCCATCGACCAGGTGCCTTTCCTTGGGGACTCAGCCTCTGCTGGCAGTGCCTTGCTGCATATTTATGGTGATGTAATGACCGCGCAGAGGGGAGCGAGACCTGGTGTCAACAAGGTGGTGGTGCTGCTCACAAACGGGGCTGGACTGGAGGATGCAGCTCGGCCAGCTCAGCAGCTGAGGCACAACGGCATCTTGGTGTTCGTGGTTGTCATTGGGGACACACAGAGGGACACTCTGCTGAGAGTTGCTGGGTCTCCCAACTACCTGGTCCACATCTCCTCCTATGAGGATTTGCAGTACTACCAGGGCTTTATCATCGAAAGGATCTGTGAAGGTAGGAGAACATCAGTCCTCACTCTTTATGTTGGTGCCACCAGCTGCTGTCACTATAGTTTTTTCTGACGTTTTGCTGAGCTTGATACTACCTTTTGCATTTTACTGATGGGGAAACTATGACAGAGATTTGGTGAAAAAACAAAGCAGTCCCATAGCAATGGTAAGCAAGATTCCTAAGATTCTGTCCAGTGGGTGAGACTGGGCATAACGTGACAGGTTCCTTTCAGCCCTGCTAGATTTATGTTCTGCTCTCCCTGAAAGAAAAAGAAGTTTGCTCTTTTTGTGATGTTGTTTTAAATCTTTAGAATTTTCTGTGAGTTCATGTAGCACTTGCAGTGTTGCTGGAGTGGGGGCTTAATGGCACATGTTTCTGTGCTGGGTCCCTGAGTGAGGTCCCTGCTGTCTTGTTCAACAGGTTTGTGACGAGGTATTTGTGAAGTGGTGAGTCTGTAACCTCATCACTCCTGTTCCTCCTTAGTGTCCCACTACTGAAGTTATGGTGTAGGCTTTCAAGATTTTGTGTTGTACAGGATTTAATCTAAAAATCAGAATCTGCCCATTTTGAAGTCTGTGGAGTGCTAAACTAGGCCTTCAGACAACTTGTCATTAATTTTGTTTGCAGAACCAAATCCCCTTATCTTCAAAGTGGGAGGGAAGAATTTTCAAATACTCATGTAAGAATTCATGTTTGGGTGGGGGGCAGGAGGGGGAAGGTGCACTTTATTCAAAACTTTGAGCCCTGAGTGCCAGTCCCCAGCTGGGAGAAAGGTGGCTCTCATACCAAGTTTGAAACATTTTCATGCTGAGTGTGAGTGCCTATGTTAGATGGAAATCAGCTTTTCAGAAAGGACAGCAGCCTTGGTTTGCAGATGTTAATGGTGGTGGAAGTGCTTCTAGTTAAAATGCCATGCCTTGTTTCTCATTCAAAACAGCCTGAGTTTAACATCTAGTTACTTGGTTTTGTTGTGTTTTACCACATTCATAAGATCAAATGAATAAGCTGGTGGAGGTCCTATCGAAGGTCCTTTTCATTTCTGGGAATGACTGTGTCTCCTTCAGGCTTAGAATGAACTACAGCACCATCTCTTTGGGGTGAGGAGCCACTCTCCTGGCAGGCCATGTAGATGTTTTCTACCTGGAGCTTTTCAAAGGGCTTCTGTTGCAGTGGTACTTTCAGCTGTGTTATTATAAAAACAACGTGCTGTACCATGAAATTAACTAAAACACCACAGACGAAGGGAAAGAGACAGCAAGGTTCAATGAGTCAGGTTAATAACATACCATTTCCTGAGACTGAATTGCTGCTTTCATTTCATGTGCAGGTAATCACTGTTTGTACTAGATAGGCTGGGACCAAGGGCGATGTAAAGATAAGCCCTTCATTCAGTCTTCTACTCCCAGGTCCAAGGCTCAATAAGGGAATCATTGTCTGTGAAAGGAATTTAAAAAAATCTATGACTCATGATAAAAGTATTTGAGAAACAGACCCTGCCTCTGGATACCTGGAATGTGGTATTTATTCTGAGGCTGAGCTGAATGGGGTCGAGGGAAAAAAAGGACCCAGGGTCTATGAGAAAAGATCCTGAGCATTAAATAGATACAAATCTGATTAATGGAAATAAAAGGTTTTGGGATAATCAAAGGACGTAATCCTTGAAGTGCAAGAACCTTATTTGAGATGATACTGTGTTAACAGCAGGATTGAATTCAGAGAAATGGTGTCCTGGTGGAATAGCATGATTGCCCCAAGTGGGGACTGTGAGGTTATGCTGTGGAGCAACCACGGAGGGATGTTGTAGACACATGACATGTAGAGCAGAGCAGCATGGAAAAATTCTCTGGGGAACAGCAGCACCTGGAAGAAGAGTAGTGTGTCCAGGAGATCTGGCTTTCATTGCCAGTGGCTCTGTCAGCCCAGTGAAAGCAAAAGTGCCCATCCCTCAGGATACACTGTCAGGCAGGACCCCAATCTGAGATATCCCATGGTGCCAAAAATGTTTTTGAACCAAGCTTGGCTCCACATGAAATAAACCAGAGCTAAAGATTGAGAAGTCTCAGGTCTAGGACTGTCAAAAAAAAAAAAGAAAAAAAAAAAAAGTAATTTCAGTTGTAATTTTGCCAATGTTATGTGTAGGTTCAGACTTAATGTGCTTGTATCATCTGTACAGGGAGAATGAGCACAATGTGTGCTAAGCTGGGGATAATATTTGTATTCTCTTCTTCTTCCCCTTTTCCTATTCCCTTTGTGCTTTTCCTACTATGGAGCAAAGGGTAAGGCTAGCAGCTCTACACCACACAGTTGTTCAGCAGAGGAATTTCACACCCCTACCAACACTGCCGTGGTGTTGGCAGCAGACTGGAAGCAAATCCCTCTGGGATGCTGCTACTTAACCTAATGTATTGGCAGCAAGGCAGCATGAAACACTGCCAGCCCTGCTGACAGCTGGGCTCTGTTGTGTTAAGAGGGTTGGGAAAGCTGTCACATACTTCATAACAACAGGGCTAATAACTTGGGCTGTGGTTGCAGGCTGCTCTCAAGCCTCCTAGAGAAAAAGAAAATTTTCCAGTGCTGTTTTCCATTCATGCCATCCTTGTTTCCCAGCTGACTTGTTGTCCTTTTTTCTCTCTGGTGGAAACTCACATCCTCTCTGTGGCAAAGCAGGGTTTGAAGTCCAGTGACATTTGGGATTGTAAACTTCTTGGAGCAGGGCGTGTGTCTTGCTCTGTAGTGTCAGTGTCTGGATGTGGGGAGCTTGGAAGTGCTCATGTGTTCAGTGCATGGCTCTGAAGATGCTCCAGTTTTCTTTTGTGTGATACACAACCTAACATGATATCACTCTTTTAAGCTTTATGAGGAATATTTTCTTCCAGATTAGGATATCTAGAAAAGCTGTTCTGTTCTGTAGGTTAAACAGAGGAGTTTGAGACTTGACCCACAGTGTCAGGATAGGGTTGTGAGCTTGCACCCTCTGTCCTGTTAATGTGTTTTTCCAGTCTTATTAGCCCTAGATGACATTTTTTTTGATGCCTGGGATATATATTCGCTGTTACTTTTGCAGCATTCCTGATATGTGTGGGTTATAGCTATTAATACTTTTGATGTCCCTGAGCCTGCTCCTCTTGTTCGTGTTTGTTGCAGAAGCAAAAAGCCCCGTGAACCTGTGCAAGCCCAACCCCTGCCTGAACCAGGGCGTGTGCATCCTTGGGCCGGGGAGCTACCGCTGCGAGTGCCACGGCTGGGAGGGACCCCACTGTGAGAGCAGTAAGGACCAGCAGACAGCAGCCATGGCACATGCCATCTCTGCCCAGCCCCTCCAAACACATCCCACACCTCCGCCTCTCCCTTGAGCTGTTTGGTAATGTGGTCTCTATCATGTAGAAAGTGGAGAGGTTTGGGCTAGTGAAGAAGCCACAGTTTCTCAAGAAGCTGTGCCCTGTTTTATATGTTTGCTGAGTTGATTGTGAGGGACCCCAAGAAGGTCTAATAATTTTTTTAATCTTCTACTCTGTTCTGTCCTCTTTTCCCTTTGCCCTGCTAGAAGAAACAATTTCTCCTAGACTACCCAGGTAGATCTGGCTTGTTTTTAATGGGAGGGAATTATTTCTATTGGATCATGACCCCATCCCTATTGCTTTCAATGCTTTCCATGGTGCAAAAGCCTCCCTATTGCCTTCCTCTTCAGCCGTGGAGCAATAGCCAAGAGGTTGGGAGTCTTTGGCTTCCTAGGGATGGCTCTGTGCCCATAGCGAGAAACTCTCAAATTAAGTGGGTTTCCCCCTTCTTCAGTATTTTGCTTTTTACCTGAGCCCAAGAGTTCTGAATTCCAGCCTGTGATCTCTACCACCTGTCAGCTGAGGCCAAGAGAATGTTTATGTGCTTGTCATGGACTGAGCATCACCGTGTCCCTTGGTCCTAAAGCCCTTATCCCACATCTGTGCTTCTCTCCTGCAACAGGAATTCTCCGGGGTGATTCTCCAAGATCTCCAGTCCTTCCTCCACATTCCCATGTGCAATGGAGTCCAAGGGGTTTGCAGCACTTCTCCAGAGCCTTCCAGCACACCAGAAGGCACCTGGACCAGAGACACTGACACGGATGTGCTGAGTGCTCCTGTTCTCCCCCCAGGAACACTTCCTGCCACTCACAGGCACAATCCAGCAAGCCACCACTGCCCTTGGCAGTGATTGAGTTGAATGTGCTGAGGCCATTCCCAGTTCTGCATTGCACAAACTGGGCTTCCCAGTGCTCTCTTTCTTTTTTAATTGAAGTAAATATTTGTGTATAAGTATTTATTTCTGGCATTTTGCATCTCCTCATCAAGGTTCTAGGGCGATGTGATTGGCTTTTTTTAACAGATTTTGGGAGATCTTTGAGTTAGTCCCAAAATATGTAGAAGTCAGCAACCCTGGAGCCCCTGCTGAAGGGATATAATACAGATGATGTTGCAGCTGGAGTGAATGGCTCATTACATGCAGGAAGACCAAGAGGAAGAACAAGCCTCTATTCTCTTTCATAAATTGTTAATGCTGCTTTCTTCTCTGCATTTTTTTTTTTTTTTTTAGTGATTGAATATGGTTTAGCTTCTGGACATTTTGTAGCTGTGTATTTTTGATAAGGAAAGGTTTTTAAGAGTTTTTAGAGTGATGAAACTCTAAAGCAGAGCTTTGGGACTCTGTGTGTGTTGTTGGGTTTTAATAGGTGTGTTAACTATTTTTTAGATTTCACCCAGGTCAAATCCAGTTACCTGTGCTGGAAACACACCAAGTGAGGGCAGTCCCCCAACCATTTGCAACAAAGGTGTGGTCTGTTTAGGCTCTGGATGGAGCCATGGTTTGTACTATCCTTCTGGTCTTTGGATCTTGGTCTATCTGCTGTGAGGTTTAATTCCATTCTTCCCCTTCCAGCAGCACTTGTATGTGCCAGCCACAGTCTGACCTGGAGGGACTGAACCAGGACAGCCTCCCGAGTGCCTTCACAGGGTGCTGAGAGCAGGGCATGGCAGGCCAGAGGAGGAAGGAGCCTGGACCTCACCCCCAAAATCTCACCCTCCTGCTGGCCACCTCTTTGCTCTCTCCTTTGCTGGTGTGTACTTTTCTCTGAATCCTTCTTTTCTGCCCATTCCAGGTCCAGTCTCATCCCTTCTTTTTAGTTCTGTTTCTATGGCTCAGAGCTTTGCTGTGTTGCTTTGCTCTCCTTTTGGAGCTGGCTGGAGAGAAGTCTGTTTGTCCTGGCCTGAACCTAGGCAGATGAGCTGAATGACATTCCTGCCTGCCCTTGTTGTTTTAAGCTGATCTTATTCATGGCACAGCAGTGATCTTGGCAGTGGTCTCTGATGGGCTGTGACAACTCACATGTCTCTAGAGACAGTTTGGCTACAGGCCTACATCCTTTGGAGCATCAGCCTCACTCCATCACTAGATCAGTTTGCCCACGAAGCTGTAATATCTACATAAATGCTCCCCCAGAGCCCACAGTTCCCAGTGTTGGGTTGTTTTCTGCTGCCTTTCCCATGGTGTCTGTCACATCAGGAAAGCAGGGGCAGGTTTGGACAGGATTGAGACAGAGATATTTAACTTTGACTGTCAGTGCTCATGAGAATAGTGTCTATTGTTCACAGAAGAAAAATCCCCTCACCCAGATGTCCTGGCCCCACGTTTGAATAGTAACTTTAGATGGACAAAGAGAGACACAAATTGCTCTGCAGGTTTGTTGTCAAAAGAAGAATGGTCTGAAAGCACTCTCAGGGATAAAAGCTGGCACTGAGACAGGAGAAGCACTGTCATGCCTTGTGGGAGAAAACAGGCTAGGAGAAAGGAGAATTTCCTCTTTCTTTTCACTGTCACTTTAGTAGGTTTTCTGTGTCCTAAGGCACAGCAGAATAGACTGACATTTGGGGTATGAAGAGAAACTAATGTATTGATGTTACTTAGGAATAGCTTTAGCTCAGCATTGCCTCTGTTGTTAAACTGTCAGTCTTCTCTTCTTGTGGGGAGAATGGGCTTAATCAGATCCTCAGCTGACACCAAAGACACTGTTTGTGTTTTATGGCACAGAAGTGCCTGTGGAGCTGGTCAGATTCCAGCCAGACTGCTCTGAAAAGTCTCCTTGGCCTCCCTGCACATCCTCTGTTGTGTGAGGGGTCCAAGGGACCCCATTTTTCAACCCCACTGCCCTGGTGGGCTTGCAGCTCCCTGCGGGTTTCTCTGCCATCATTTATCTAACAGCATCATTAGTTCTCTCCTCACAGGCATTTGCCCTCTGTGGGCTCAGTCTGCCCTCTCAAACAGCAGCACATTTACCTTGTCCAACATGCAGCTCTGGAGCTGGGATTTGCTTTCCTGTCCCTGTGCAAGTGCTTAAAGCCTTTTCCTTGTGTTGCTTGGAGGATAGTTTGTACACTGCAGCTGAGCACTTGGCCTTGTGGCAAATGTGGTATAATCTTCATGAGTTCTTTAATGCACAGCTAGTAAGTATGTTTTTAGTGTGTATGGGCTTTACTGAGAACAAAGTATGCTCTCTTGGGTCCTGAGCCTGGGGAGACCATGTGTTTTTACCATCCTGTTGGCTTTAAGCACAGATACAAAACCCTCTCTGTAGGGTTCAGGAGTCACAGACTGCAAAATCTCATGCTAGAGACAACGTTTTAATGCTGGATGGGATACATCTAGCTACATGCATCAGTTTCTTAAGTAGGAATTATATGAAAGATTGGAAATTCATGAGCAGCTCAGGAGAGCTGGTTTCTAAGCCCAGCCCTCGGGCTGTGGGAACATCTGGCTGATGTCTCAGTACCCAGGAGTGCCCCGGGGATCCCTGTGTGTCAGGGATGTACATGTGCTGCGACTGTGACCTTCCTCCTGAATGTGGCTGATCACTGAAGCCTTGGATAGATTCTCAGACATGCACTGGCAATGGCAGCACCCACCAGCTTTCCTTTTGCATGGGACAAAGCACTTTGCAAGGTGAGAAGGTGAAGATTTGGGAGGAGATGGGAAAAGCCAGGCTGGTAACAGAGATTAAGATACATCTGGGGTAGTGTTTGAGGGACCTGCTGATCCCACAGGCAAGCAGGACACTACAGTTGCTGGATCTGTTTTCTTTTTAGCAAATGTCTTCAACCTAAATTTTTAATATCTAGGTCCTTTCTCTTGCAAATTTTAATTAAGAGTAAATAGGTAATGGGCTTGGATCTCTGACATGATCCCTTATTACAGTCACTCTCTCAGACTTGCTTTGATTCAATCATAAATATTTAATGAGACTTTACCTGATGGGAAATTATTCTCTTAAGGCTGGATTGATGTGTGAGGCTGGCAAAGGCACTGAGAAGTTGGGGTCCCTGCAAAGCCAGCACTAATCCTGTCTGGCATCAGGGGAGTGCAGAGGATGCTGTCTGTGCCAGGTTGTCATTAGATGTCTGGGCTGCTGCTACTAACAGAGCCATGAATTACTCTCGCTCTGTAGGATTGCTGGAGAGCCTTGGCTGATTGTGGGTCATGTGCTGACTTTGGGAGAGAGCCTGTTTCTCCTTTAAAAAACTGGGATTTAAGTAAGTTTCATGAATTTCACACCCTTCAGTCCCACCTTCCCTCAGCAAGCAAAATCATGCCTGTTTGTGGTAAGTAAATGTGTATGGCACCTGTACTGTAAAAGCTGCAGCAGGGAAGCTGGGATTTGGACCCCACTGTGCCACCTCCGTGGGTATGGAAATCCCAGGCCAGCTGCAAGAGGTCTGCTGATGCTCCCATTAAAGCCAGCTGACTTCTTTAGCTTGGAAAACTCCTGCAGTCTTACTTTCTTCAGTAGAAATAAGTTAACTTGGTTCATATCTGAGACAACTTGCATAAACATTCAGGCCAGCTTCTCCACCAATATGAAATAACCTTTTTTCCCTTTAAAATTTGTCACTTTTGTCTTGGTTGAAAATCAGTGTGCTGACTAGCAATCTTGATGTGCTAGTCAGGAACCCCAGGAGCTGTTGTACAGTGACTCTTTGTTATCCAAAGAAAAAAACCGTGGAGATACTTCGAAATTTCACAGACGTGTCTGCTCTGTAAAGACTGGCCTCAACTGCTTTCTTGACTAACTTTTTTTCCTCTCTTTCCAGCTAAAGCTCATCCTGGCTTTCCCCTTCAGTGACCGCGGCAAGCACCAAGCCTGCACACAGTTGCTATCTAGTGGCCAGAGGAAGGTAGTGGAAGCATTTTTCGCTGCTGGTTCTGCACAAGAGGACTGTCTACCGAGATACAGGCAGGAATCCATTCTATATATTCATACAAACTGTCGGGGTAACTGCTGTCTTTGTGTGTTAGATCTCTGAAAATTGTTATGCTTCATGTTGCAGTCACAGAGGAGTAAATTATTTAAGCTGCAGTCCATTGCAGTTGTAGACTGCATAGCTAAGGAACTTAGTAAGAACTAATAGTGTTGGGATTTTAAATCTACTGGAAAGTAGAGCAGGGACAAGCCACATGACTAAGAAAAACACGGGTAACATAATATACTCAATATTTTATTATAAAACCCTCTAAAGCGCCACTTTATAGGTCACAGTTACAACAAAGGAAATGCCTTGAGTTAGGAAAACAATGGGGACGCAGAGATATTGTTTATCATTTCTTGTTTGGGGGAAGTGTGTTGTTCAGGCCTTGCCTATGTTTACCATCCCCTGATGGAGCCATCCCAGCAGGATCACTGAAGCTGACCGGGCTGTGCAGGGGAAGGCAGAGCTGCTCTCGTCCATCGCTGTCTCAGTACCACTGTGAAATGTCTGGACAACTTCTGGAGGATGACAGCAGGGTGTATGGTGAGGGCACGGTACTACACGTGAATGTGGGGTGTAGAGAGGGTCTTTTGGCAGCTCATCATGGGTCAAAACAAAAGCTTGGTGGTGTTTGGGTGATTGTGGCCTTCCTGGGCTTTGGAGAGGGAAATGCCCAGGGTCCTGAACCAGAAGACTCAGTGAGTTACTTGCATGAATTTTTCCTATGTGCAAAACCTTGCACAGGGACAACCCTGACAGTTGGGGCTGATAAATACACTCCTCCTGAGGTCTGGAATTAGCAATTTCTTCATCTGCTCTGCAGTAGAAGCTTTGAAGTGGAAAAAAAAAAATTGATAGCAAGGTCTCCTTTTTTGCTTCCAGGATACCCTGACCAAGTGCTTTGGTGCACCCTGGCTCTGTGGCTGTGACCAGCAAGTCCAGAATCCACGTTCTCACCCCAGTGCCACCACCAGCTCTAGATGTCACAGCCCTGGACCTGCCCTCACTTGTTTTGCCTTTGTGTGAAGAAGGAACATCCCTTCAGAGGTGGTCTCAGGCCTGTCAAAGGTTTTTCAAGGGTGAGGAAGGTTACAGTATTTTTCCTGTCTGCCTTTACTCTGGCTCTGGGTGCTGTTCATTGGTGTAGCTACAGGACTCCAGCCAGGGAACTGGTGCTGCTTTAACACTGTAGGGTTGGAAAACAGCTCCAGCCTTGTACAGCTACCCCAGTTACTGAGCCTGGGCTCCAGGGCTGAAGGACCATCAGAGGAGGCAGGTAAGTGTGTCTCCAGGCCATCAGACATGGCTACAGTGAGGAGAGGGTGCATAGATTTCTGCCAACCTCCTGCCACCCTTCAAATTTCCGTATCTCTACATTTATCAGTACCAAACATCCAACATGTTTCATTAGAAAGCTTGGCTAGGGCAGAGAGGGGTGGGCTTTGTGGGCTGCACTGCCAGGGACCAAACGCAGTATTAAGTTTAATAATTTGGAAATAGCACCAAGATGCAGCTCACCAGAGATGTGTCAGGGCAGGCTGCTCAGCCCTGCCTGTGTGGAGGGGGCCCCCTTTGCACAGCATATTGTACAGCTGCAGAGACCATCACAGCAGGGGCAAGAGCATGGGGACAGCTTTGCCTCCCCTCTCCTGGGAAAGGGCAAGCCCTGAAGGAAACACTGGGATCAGCTTTCCCATAAAAGAGCTGAGCAAGCCTTCAAATATGACTTTTTTTCTTTTTTTTTCCCCCCAGAGCAAACTCCTCAGGTGCAGTAGACCAAGATCTTCAAGAATATCTATTGAATCTGCTTTGCAGACCTTCCTTGCCCAGAGCTCTTGGTGCTGCCAGTCTGTAACACAGCTTACAGCACAAGAAGGTGAGAGCTCAGTATTCTGGCAAATCTGCATCTGGTAGGAGTAAGCAAATGCTGGAATGCATCAGGGCACCAATTAAAATGCCCTGGACAGGCTCCTGTGTGCTTCTCATTCATGTTTCAAGCATTGCTGAGGTGTGGGGATCACCCTTGACTGACCGCTGGATGAAATGGAGCTGAGTGGTGACTGGCAGCAAGACAGGTGAGACTTTAGTTGACTGCAAATTTACCAGGACAGGTTAAAACCCACCAGGGTATAAAGAATAGTAAAGGCCCCTTCTGAACCCACTACAGTCACTAATATAGAAACCTTAATAACTCATTGATAAACCTTCAGAGTAGAAATACACAAAACACCCCTATGTACAGTAACATTCTTGTTTACATCAGCTGGGTTAGGACTTCGATGGAAGGATTGCCACTGGTTGTTATTGTTCTAGCTAAGTGATTGGGATTTGTCTGGAAAGAGCAAGATCATTTGGGATAACTCGTTTTGGCAGCTGTTGAGTCCATTGCTGCGTCTGAGCAGTTGGCGGGACGTGGAAGAGGTGCTTGGTGTGTGGTTGTGTTGCACACCCAACCTCCACCTTACAGATGGTTGAATCCCCTGGGCTGTGCATGGGCAATTCGAGTCTTTAGTCCATCTCTGAAAAACGTGCTCCTAACTAGCTCCCTTTTTCTCCCATTCCTGCCAAAGAATATAAAGGTAAATTAGTCACAATGCAAATCTGGCAAGCCACAGTAGCCATAATTACGCACAGGATCAACATGATCTGTTACCTGAGTGGTTTTGGCTGCAGAATGGGTCAGGGATATCTCTCCATTATGAGCAATACCCATATTTGTTTATTTAAATTGCAGGTAAGGCAAACCCAGGTGAAAAGACTGCAGGAAAACCAGGGTAGTGCTCTGAATGCTGCTGGGTCAAGAGTGGGTCCCAGACTTAATACCCCCCACAACTCCATCCCACCGCAGCCCACATGCTCCACTGCCAGGAGGGAAAAGCAGTGGCTGTCCCAGACAGGTTTTTCTCCTGTACCACCTGGTGCATTACCTTAGCTTTCTGTAGGACTGTTCCCTTGCCTGTGACCATGACAGATAAAGGACGGTTTTTTAAAGCCGTTGCTGAATTGACTGGAGAGTTCTCTGTGCTGTTTGCTGGACTGGCACTTTTTACTTGAATCTGCAATAAAAAATCATAGAAATGGTGATGACTATAAACTACAGAGAGAGATTGCTGCCTTTTTCCCCACTTCCTATTCACAGCCTCATGCTAGTTGCACTGAGGTGCCTGAACCTCCTCTTGCAAAAACAACCCCTTTGCTCAGCTGAGTCCAGAAGGAGCTGAGACCTGCATAGCCCTAGAGGGTGTTGCACAAGATCCCACAGGAAAACAGAGCCTCTCTCCTGAGCCCCAGCCACCTTTCACTTCCCCACTGCTGCTGTTACCTCCTTAGATTATTATTACATGATATATATTATATAAAATAATCATCATTATACTTAATTATACATATAAGCTGTACATTTATACAACATGACATAATACTGATGTTATTATTAACTATTTTTAAGCAGGCTGAGACAGTGTGACTGCCCAGCTGCCAGAAAGCTGCTGTGCCTTCAAGGCATACCCCCCACATACCCGTGGGGCTGCATTCTCCAGGTGTGTGGTGTCCACTGCAGTGCCCAGTGTCACAGGGCCAGACTCTGCCTTCTTCAGGTTCTCCTTCACCTCCACCAGGCTCAGTTCCAGGTCCACCCTCTGGCCTTCCTTCTTTTTGCATTCTTCATCTATCTCCTTCAGCCTCTGCTCCAGGCTCTTGTCTGTGAAGGGAAAGGTATCTTGGTGCCTGCTGGGAACTAGGGGAGCAGGGCACATCCTGTATACTGTACTTATGTTTTTCCCCAAGAGGGACTGTGGCAGAGCAAGTTCTTGCTCTAGTGCAATCCGGGCTACATGGTTTGGCTCAGAGCACCACATTGCCCTCGGCCTCTCTGTTCCCAGGTGGGCAAGGTACATCAACCCCCTCTTTCCCCACAGTCCCGCCTCAGCTCATTTCCACACACCACACCTTGCCCTGCTCTACCTGTGCCGCTCCCAAGCATTTCCTTCAGCTCCCGTCTCTCCTTGCGTAGCTGGGTGAGCTGAGCCCGGATTTCATCCTTCTCCTTCTCCAGCCGTTCCTTCTCCTCTGTGAACCGCTTCACCTCCGCCTCTGTCCTGTTCTTGCCCAGCTTGGTTTCCACTGCTGCTGCTGGAAACACAGCCCACCAAAACAAGCTCAGCCAGTGGAAAAAAGCAGGAGAAAAGCCTTTGTAAAGTCATCAGCTGGGAGACTCATCAGCCCCTTGGGCACTGTAAAGTTGCTGTACAGCAGCAGCCAAGCCATGGGGCACCACCTCCCTCCAACCCCCTGCTCCTGAGGCACCCACTGGCCACCTGTACAACCCACTCACCTGGCAGTGGCATTTTGGGCCGGTGTGCAGGCACCAGCTGGGGGCTGCTGGCTGGCACTGGGCCCACTGGCACCTCAGGGGCTGGCTGGGGGAAGGCGATGTTCTGCTGCTGGGTCTGGATTTTGACAGCAGGCACGCGTGGCAGCGCCTCCTCAGCCTCTGGCTTCTCTAGGTGCTTCTGGGGAGGGGAAACAAAGTGGGATGATGTGGTTGGGAGAACTGACTCACTGACTGAGCCTGGCCTTGCACCACAGTTTGGACAGTACCTGCTCCAAGGTCTCCAGGGCCTTGGGACAGGGCTCAGCTTCCTTAGGCACGAGGGCTGTCTCGGCTGTGCTTTCCATGGCAGCCTTGTTGGCAGCCCTTTCTAAAGAGGGTGAGCTGGGGGGGGAAGGCTGGCATGACATCTTGCCAGCACAGTGGAGGAAGGACTTTACTGGGGTGAGATCCAGATACACTCTGTCTTGGTCCCCCTTCAGTTTGCTCTCATTCTTGGGTACTTCTTCCTGCAAAAGGAGAAGTTTCCTTGAAAAGGGACCATCTGCTGCAAGCAAAAGTACAAGAAACACCTTGCTGCAGAGCAGAAGCATCTCAGATAATCTGCAGTATTTTCCAAAAACCTTAGAGAAATTAAAACACAACTGTCTAAGTAATTCCTTACGGGCTTTTTGGTGTACAGAAGGCCTCTCCTGCTCTCCTTCAGTAGGTCTCTGCTAGCAGCAGCCCCATGCAAGGATCTCATACTGTTGTACATTCAGCAACTCCTACCACATTCTTTGCCTTTTCTGGGATAGCAGTCCCGTTCCCAGCATGACCCATTGTTCTTGCCCTTACACACAGGACTTGCCCTTAAAGCCATTAAAAGGAATTTTGAAAGGTCAGGCTCCAAAAAACCCCACTGTCCGTTATGAAATAATCCATGCTGTTTGCTGATGGAAACTGGGGGATTTCATTCCAGCTGCATGAGGATCCCTACAGCACCTTTCTGGGAACCTCCATCCCATTCCTGAGAAAACTCCTCTCCAGCATTTGCTCCATTGCAAAAGCCAGGATTTCCCCATGGTCTGAGAATCCCCTTCATCACTGTTGGGAAAAACCTCCCCTTTTGCTGCTGGAGACTCCCCCTGGCCCAGTGTTTGCCCATGGTCCCCACAGAGCTCACTGCAGCAGGGCATGGACATCTTACCACAGGCAGGTCTGGCAGGTCCACGTCATCGTAGAGCTCCTCCTGTGGCACCCGGCCCCTGGGCAGGTTGTCGATGTAGGCGTTGGGCTCAGAGTACTTCCTCTGCATGAGGCTGTGAACAAGCAGCAGGACAGCCCATCAGGAGGGATCAGGCTTGCAGTGTGGCATTTTGGGATATCTTAGCACAGCTGAGGTCTAAGCAGGGTCACACAGCCAGATGCAGGAGATGAGAAGGTAGAGCCATACAAGCTGTGTGATCACGGCTCTTGTTGGCCCATTAAGCAGCACCCACCAGAGTGAAGCTACCTTTCCTGTCAGCTCCTTCCTTTCTTGCCCAGCCCTCAGGCACAGCAGCACAACTGCCCTGCCCCAGTGGCATGCTGAATTGGAGGGCTGGGTGCCCAGAGCCCTGCACCCCCCCAACCTACTTCTGCAAGAGCCACCTCTATCTCCAAGGCAAGCTGCAGCTCAGTCTAGATGCACCGTGGTAGGACAGTAGGTGCTCTCCTGTCCCACACTGAGCTTCTAAAGAAAGTGATTGAACTGCAGCTATCAATTTGCCAGCTATTCCCAGGGCAGCCAACCTCCCACAACCAGAGAGACCCCCTCTCAGGCTTCCTGCCCCTCTGCCAGCCCCATGCAGGCCCAACCCGTTACCACTGACATACAATAAGGAATTCTTCGCAGCGCTCACAATGCAGGAAACTCTGTCAGCATCCACATAATCGTAGGTAAATTCCTCTGGGTCTGTTTTTGAGCCTGATTCCGACAAGAGGAGGCCCAGCCAGTGGCCCATTTCCTCCGAGGACTTTGCCTGTAAGGTGATCAGAGAGACAGGAAAGTTGCAGCAGCAGTATCTCTGCACTCATGAGGCTAATGCTGGCTAAGCCTTGTGTAGGGAAGCATGTTGGCATTCCTCTGGGCTTCCAAGGGGAAAGGTGAACTGCTGGATCTTTATAATAAACCTGGGGCTGCTCTATCTATGGACTGATTTGCAAAATTGGCAGCTACATAAATGCAGTTCTTTGCTTAACTCCTTCCTAAAATTTCTAGCCAGTCTGCATTTTCCTTTCACTGGTGATCAACTCAGCTGCCTATAAGAGAAGTCTGCGGGGCTGGAGATGCCAGCCAGGAGCAGCTTTGGGTGAGGACAGAGTGTGGGTTTTACTTTGCACCACCAGAGCGCAGCAATGGGATTGCCAAAACAGACAGCCAAGGAGACCTGAGCCTGTGAGGCCCTGATGCCAGAGCCCAAACCCTTTCCGGGGGTCTTTGCACAGGGGAGAGGGGACGGGAAGAGTTTAAATCATCAGAGAGAGTCTCTCACTTTTACATGGTCAAATTCCCTGCTGCAGTGAGCAGTCTGACATTTTGCAACACGAAGAGTTAAATACTGTGTCTTGAAGTCAGCTCTAACAAACAGCCACATGCACCTCCTGGTAGCAGGGGATTCTGCCTGAAGCAAGAAGTGGGCTGATGTANTTTAAGCAGAGACTAAAGTATATTTAGCAGAGACTTCAGTCCCTGGGAATCCTGCCAGCCAGCTAGTCTGTACATTGAGTCTGACATCCCAACAAAATACAGATTCTTCCATTCACAAAATGTAAATTTTCCCAGCACCTCTTCTTCACATCTGTAATTGGGCAAAATTTCTTAGATACAGACATACCCTGCATCAGAAGCTAAACAAAAACATCTTCCAATTTCACAGCATGCCCGCAAAGTCAGATGTTTAGCTATAAATATTCCACCCACTGGAAAAATACAGGAAATTGCTCACATTGTCCACCTCCTACTATAATCATGCTGTCGTCAGAGAGAACTAAGATTAGAGATAAACAGTCCTGGATGCAGGTCAAGGAAAGTAACAGCTGGACATGAATCCACTTGCACTTTCAGGGGCAGATCTGTGATCAGTTTATGTGGGGTGCATGACCCATGGCTTTGGGACTCTGTTGTCGAAAGATGAAGTTCTGCATTCCTCTTAACCACAGACTTAAATCCCTACAGTGGTATTGTTCTCATCTAACATTAACCATCTGGAATGCAAACCATAGAACTTAATTATCTAAGGTTATCCTACAGTCAGTGGAGAAAGATGGGCATCTCCAGAACACTCTTCATCCCATCCTAAGATGAGTGCCTAAGATGAAGGCTGAATGATTCTCTGGAGGTGCCAGCATCAGACACAGCCTGGATTATCAGCTGGATGGGACACATCCTAGGTGACCACAGGCAGATGAACCCATGTCCCAGACTTCAGGTTCTGTTTTGCTGGACTGAGGGTTCCTCTGGAGGACCTCACTGCCATTCAGACCTACTAAGGTACCCAAGCTGATGACTTAAAGCAGAGCTTTCCTGGAGATATACACCCTACCTCCAAAATGACCCGTTCTTCCCCGTTCTGCAGGATGCGGAAGGAGTAGAGGTGATCAGGGCTTGGCTCTGGGATAATTTCACAGCCTGCCAAACTCAGGGGCTGCTGAGCCACTTTGCTTCGGTTCTTGTCCTGGTAGAAATGAAGGTGACCATCTTTTATGTGACACCAACGTGACTTCCACTGGCTGTTCACTAGCACATTCAGGTAACCTGCAAGCAAGCACAGTTTACTTAGACACATCTTCCACCCCTCTGGCAGAGGGGATCCAAACTTATTTGTGTGCATGGGGATGTCTAATAGGGAAATTATGAGATCACAAAGCCACAGGCAACAAAAAAGAGCAAAAGCACAAAGATAAGCTTTCCTATGCATACAAAATGGTGAAAAACAGTAAAAATATTTTCAAAGCAACAACCTTGAAACTCAGCTTAGGTTTGGAGCAGCAAGTTGGCTGCAGAGGTTGGACAAAGTTGGTCTCAGATGTCAAATACCAGCTGGCCCACACAACTCTCTCCCTGCTGACTCCCACACCCTGGGCTGGTGCCCAGGAAGAGCAGCACAGATGTCCTCTGTGTGCATGTCTGGTATTACCTGCCCTTGCCCTTGTGTCGCCCTGCAAGCAGTTGCCCACTCTTATAAGCCCTACAGTCACCTTAATGTGCACAAGGCACCACAATCTGCATGAATTTACTGGCAGGGACCAAGCAGACTGTGGCCTCTTTGCCCCCAAGAGCAGGACAGCCTGGCAAGGCACATTTGAGGAGGATGATGCCTGGTGCTAATCCTGCCCTGCACACTGAGATCCAGCCCTGAGTGCTGCCACTTACTTGAAGTCTCCAAGGATCTCTCTGGACTCTCCAGGGAGCTGGACTTTTTCCTCCCGAGGTTCATCAGGTTGCTCAGTTTCAGGGTAGTTGTTCCCTTCTTCTTAACTGGTAGAAATGAAAAAGACACATGCATGGCTCTCCCAGCTCACAGCCATACACACAGCCTGCTGTCCCAGCTGGGTGTCCTGCCCCAAAAGCTGCCTGTACTGCTGTCCTGCACTCACATCACACACATGCCTTGCCGAGGGCAAACCTGTGACTCAGGGACAGGCTGTAATAGCCCAAAGCACAGGGAGTTGATGAGCAAGATGGCACCAGTAAGCTCAGTCAGTGATCTGTTGAAGAGTCTAATCTATATTGCTTTACACTTGGGTTAGCTCTGACCAAAAGCCAGTCACTGCAGGAGTGGTGGGAAGGGTGTTTGCACAGGTCTTGCTGTGCAGGTGCCAACCTCCCTTCACTGTCTTACACTGCAAAGAATTGAATTAAAAATCATTACCCATAAACATTTACTGCACTCCAGTCTTTTCCTCTATAAAACAGGGATGCAAGGTGGGGAGGGGGAAAGTTTATGTCTAAAGAGACTCTTCAGCATTTTCCTACTGAGCACATCAGTCAGTGTGTGAATAAGGTTGTATAATCATCAGGTAATCCAGGTAAGAAATCGACTTGGATTTTTTTGTTCCAGATTTTCTTTCCCACTATCATAACAAAATTATGAAGTCCAAGCATAGAGGGACTCAGCAGCTGAAGTCCATCTCTTGGGTGATCCAGTAAGTCCTCAGCATGGAGTTATCTCTCTTTGATATATAGATGGGTCCCACATCCTTCTAATAGAGCATCTCCTCTTTTACTGTACTCACCTCCCCTCTCTTATAAATGGGGCAGATAAAGCCCAGAGCTTGGTGTCCTAGTGAAGGACTGCCCATTGGAGGCAGCTCAGCATTTCACACAGGACTCCAAGTTTCTCTGCAGACATGTCTGAGGAAAGTCACTTCAGCTGCATTCATGCCATCTCAAACTGTCCCAAAGTGACTTGCCCAGAGCCATGTAGGAGCTCTGTGGTAGACCAGGTAATCACATCCAGATTTCTCAAGCCCTATCCTAATTCTGTAACCACTGAGAAATCCCAACACCCACCTATCACTTAACTGCAGAAAAACCCCACTGAAATAAATTCACAGGCAGTGAATGCCCACACAGCTTTCACCCTGTATCAGGTCTGTTTGAGGTGGCAGTGGCAGGAGAAGCTACACAAACCCTCCCCTTTCATGCAGGGTCAAGGACCCATTTTCCTTGTTCCCAGGGTGAGGTTTTACCATCTTTTGTCTCAGCTGTCTCTGGGTGACCGTCTGTGCTGCTCCCGCTCTCCGAGGCTGCAGAGTATCTCTCAGCTATCTCCACCTGTGAACAAGCACCAGACACAAGCTCTGCAGATGCACATGACCCATTTGTCCAGCCAGAATGTGCCACAAGGACCTTTTCCTCCCCTTCTCTTATATTACAAGGTCCCACCCTCTCTGTAGGAGATGCTTTCACCCACACACCCCCACACTGGTTCATCCACTGCCCTTCCCATTGTTCCTGAGCTCTAAGTGGGCAGATCCAGCACAGACACCACCCCAGCTGGGCTCACCTCTGAGGTGATATGGTTGCACCACTGGTGCCACCCTTTGGCCTCTTACCCTGCAGCCTGGCTGGTGGGGGCATTTGGCAGTCCCTGTAGTGGGGCATGGGCAGAGGAAGTGGTCAGATGCCCAAACAGGCCCATTTTGGGTATGCACCAGAGCCTTAAGACATTTCTTTCTCCACCCACTGTTTTGGAACAAGCTGCTCCCAGGGGAGTGTCACCTAAACCTGGACTAGAGGCGGCCCAAGCCCTGGCGTCCAAGGGTCTATGGGTCCCAAAGCTCTTGGTGAACACAGCCATCTCACTGGATGAGAGAGTGGCTGCTGCCCTGTATGGTGGGGAGCCAAATGCTGAGTCAGTCTGAGGGGAAAGATGTAGCAACAAAATTAAGATTGCAAAGGAAAATTAAGATTATTCCAGTAATGCTCCTTTTTCAGCAGCACAGGGGTCTGGTTACAATCATATCAGTCTTTGCTCAGATAAAATTAGGCCACCTACACTATTAAAGGAAAAGGGTTGTAAAGCCTACATGGTAAGTTCTCTCTGTAGATACAAGTGCTGGTTCCCTCTGTAGGTACCTTTGGGTAGCTGAGGCGCTGTGAATCTGGGATGTACTGGTTGCCTTCACTGGCTCCTTCACACAGCAGACCACTGGTCTCCTGGATTACCTGTGCAGAAGGGGAAGCCATAGCCTGTGAGAGAGCTGCAGGATCTACAGGATCAATACTTCTTACCCACCCAGGACAGGCAAAACCATGGTTTATAGTCCCTGAGACCCTGGGGACTGTCCTGGTGTTGCAGCAGGCAGCCAGCAGAAACTTCTGGATCCAAGTCAGCCAGGATATGCTGCCAGAAAAGGCAGCTCTGGTGTCTTACAGCCCTGCTGCCCTCTTGGGCTCTATGAGGGCTCCTGCTGCTGCTGCCTCAGGGGAAGGGCCACCCCTGCTCTCAGCCAATTCATGCTGGGCACCCACCCCAGACATTCCCCACTGCTGCAGCAGCTGGGCTGGGAAGCCCCTACATGGACTCCAGCACGCTGAAGGCAGCAGGGAGCCGCAGGAAGAAGTTATCCCAGGACATGAAAATGAAGTGGTATATTTGTATAAAGGCTTGCAAGTGAGGAAGGGAGCCAGAGCACACAAGGACAGGGCTGAGATAAGATACAGTCTCACAGCAAAGCATGGGCGCACCAGCAGGGTAAGCCCTGAAGGTGTCACTGACCCTGAGCCACTGCTCTGCCTGGTCTTTACTCTGCAGCCCCAGCACGATGACGTCGGCGTTTGTGGGGATGATCTTCAGCTTGTGCTCTTTCTTCTTCACTTGCTTTTCCTTGTGACTGACAGTGCAGCCCAGCAAATTCACATCAAGCTGAGGGCTGTGGTCTTTGGAGCTCTTGTAGCACTGGGGAAGGAAGATGGGAGAGGGTGAGAGGCAGAGGAGGAGCCTTCCCTCTCGCTCGCCAGCGTGAATTCAACCCCGTAAGTGACTCAGTGCCAACCACATGCATTAAGTGCACTGAACACAAGAAGATCCTATAGGCCCTACAAAGCTGTGTCCTACAAAGTACAAAGGCTGCACACAGGACATCTCTGTATATACAGATACATATTTATGTGCATGCACTCATAATATGAAATACCTCTCACTGCTAGAGGGTCAAGAATGTGGTCAGCCTGTGGGCTTAACCACCTCAAAAAGTTTCCCCAAAAAGCGTCCCTAGGCAGTTTGGAGAATTGGAATTTTGGCCACAAATGTGCCCTTGTGCCTCCCTCAGCAGTCCCATGCCTACATTCCTTCTGAAAATGGAATGGAATCCCCAGATCTCTGGGTCATGCTCTTTGAACCACTACTTCCAGGAGTGCTTTCTTTTTGCCTGCTTGTTACCAAGGCCTGAGGTGCCACTTCCCTCCCTGGCTCATGAAAAGAGATTGTTTTAGACAGAGAGTAGGGGATCTACTCACCAGCAACCTGGTGTCCTTGATAACACACAGCTGTTTTGCCCACTGTCCCAGCCACTTCTTTCTCCACAGGAAGGCACAGATGCGGGCGTCCTTCATCAGCTCAATGGTGGCCTCCGTGGATGGCCACTGATGGGTTGCTGACTTGCCTTTGCTGCTCTCTTCTTCATCATAAGACTCATAGGAACTACTAACGGCTTCACCATCTTCTATAACAAAAGCAAAGCTCTATCATTAAGTACATTTTTAAAATGACTCTGAGCCACATGCTTTGTCTCAGCCATGCTCACACATGCAAAAGCTTCCAGTGCAGGGACGTGTCTTTTGAGGCTCCTCTACAGGAGGGTAATCAATAGGAAAATAACCCTCCTATATCCTTTTCTCTTTCTAGCCCAAAGTGAATCTCATAGCAATATTTTGTGCCTAATAGTCTCCATTAGCAAACACTCAAAAGACACTTCTCAGCTGGCCACAAGTTGGAGAACATTCCCTTAGACACTTTCCATTTGCTGCTTTACCCCAAAGATGCTTTTTCTACTTTCCACTTCAAGCCAAACACTCACAATTTCTAAGGCAACAGCAAGCTACAATCAGCCCTTGTCCTCTGAATGTCAGAAGTAAAAATGGTATTTGCAAGGCCATGCAGCAAGCAATGATCCATTGTATTGGAGATGCCATTCCAGTTTCCCCGGGCTAACAGGTCCCTCTCTCTGCTTAAGGGACAAGAGGCTTTGAAGTAATACACTGTTGCAGCAGCAAAAATTAGTCACAAGTGGCATCTGTGAGTAACACTAACAACATTTTTCATGCCCATTCTTAAATAGATTCCTAAACTGCTAGGATGAGTTGGGATTTTCACTACCCAGCTCGAATGTATTGTAGGTTATTGGAGTTTTCAGCTGATCATTGATACCAGACTCATCAGAAACACTAAATTGTTCCCCCTGACTGCAGGGGGATTTGCAATGCTCTGCTGGCATTTACAGTACAGCTCTTATTCACAAAATAAGCTCACAGAGCAAGTGAGCAAGATTTGGGCAGCATCTATGCAGGGTTTCACATTCTTGTCCTAGCAAACAGCATGGAGGAATACTGTTAAGTTTCTCTCACTGCAATTTAATCTAGTTCTGATTCTTACCAAATCTTAGTATCTACATAAAAGTAACATTAGCAGATGGGTGCAAATTAAAAAGAGGAAAAGCAGTCAGAAAAGAAACAAAACAAAACAAAAAAAAGCATTAGGAGCTTCAGTGAAAAACACTTCAGTTGGATTTATTTGTTCTTAAAATAAAAAGAACTGAGATGCAATAACCAAGCTACAGTCTTACCCTCAGTCAAGTCTTATGCTATAACATCCCTCAAGTGATCTAAGCTGCACCAATAAACTTTCAAAGTCTCTGAATGGAGCACACTACTGGCTCACCATCTCTATACCCTCAATGTATCGGACTGTCCATCTTTAATGGGAAACCTTTACTCCCTTCCAGGCATTCTCACTATGCAGACCCTGTCCACAGACACCCATTGCAGAAATTCAAATGAAGCAAAATTGTTGAGGTTTCTCAACCCTACAAACACCAAGAAGCTGAGTCTTTGTTCTGCTGGGGAATTTTCCCTATGCAGCAGCAACAATGCCTAAGGGAACCTCATCTTCTAAATCTCCCTCCTTATCAACATGGGGCTATTGCTAACTGCCCCTCTGGCTGCTTTTGGGAGTCTCTGGGGGCCCTCACCTAAGCATTAGGTCTCAGGCTGCCACCTTTCTCCTGAAAATATCAATTTTCTTCCATGCTCTTGTGGCTGCTCTTTTGTGCATCAACCACGGCCACAAGTGTGGTTCCTCAAGAGATGAGCTCCTCTCCACTTGAAGAGTTGCTGTCCCAGTGACACTGCTACGGCCTCATGATGGACAAGCATTTACCAGGCTGAGCAGTTGGCAAACTGGGACAACCTTGCCTGGGTGACTTGAGACAATTCTGGTCACTATTAAGGCTCACTCAGTCTCAAATCATACAGCTCAAGCATCAGTTGCTGCCATGATTGTGGATGGCTTTATCTAAATCCACCTTTCTTTTCCTGTTTGTCTTCCCATGGCCTCCGAGGGAGCTAAATCAATGCCATGATGCAGGAAACTCCAACCATCTCATATGCCCAAGCTGCCTCTGCCCCAGCAGAGCACCTTCAACCAGTCACCAAACAGCTACTTGTCAATACAGCCAGAGTTACCACATATCAGCTCCACATCAGTGAGAGAAACAGGGGAATCAAAGTTCTCTTGTCATCCTGAGCACAAGGAAAGCCACAAAAAATAATGCCTTGTGTATACCAGGCGGGGAGAGGGGAGAGGTGGTTACCCTCCATGCATGTGATAGCATGCCAAGGGGAAGTACCTGACAACCTTTGCTAAAACTAAGTTGGTGGGGATTTTGTGGTGGTGTTTTTTTTTTTTTTTTAAAAAAAAGGCACTTCAGGTTTGGAAAGCATGCCATACCCATTGTTATTGTGGCATAAATAACACCCTCAGTAACCTGCAACCCTGGCCTGGGTCCAGCCGCAGCAAGCCTACCAAAAAGACCTGCACAATCGAAAGGAAAGAGAAAGGGAGACAAAGAGAGAAAGCCACAGATAAGCAAATGCAGAGAACAAGGGCATCAATCCGGCTCTGCCCCCGGGCTCCCCTCAACTCCTGAGGCTGTCCCGTCCCTGCAGGACGTACCTTTGGTGAGATTTCAAACTTCAAACGGGGACGTTTCCAACCTATCCCCTCAAACAAGGCAATTCCCCTTAAAACAGAATCATCGTCATCGTAATTAAAACCAGCCGGAGCAGATGAGCTCTTTCAGCCGGAATAATTATTGCTCAGTTGGCAGGCACAGCCTCCCCTCGCTTTCGCTGCGCTCCTTATCGCAGCCTGCAATTAGGCAGAGCCGGCCGATAAGGGTTTAACACATCTCAGCCCAGGAGGGGAGGGAAGCGGCAGCTTCTGCCGGAGCTGTGAAACGAAAGGCAGAGGCTTCCCCAGCGGAGGGGCGGGAATGCTGCTGATGGATGAAAGAGGGACGGCAGCACCCAGCGGACTCGCCCGCTCGCTTCGTTTTAATTAATTCACCCACGGTTTGCTACAGGGGCTTCGCAGTCCCACCTCTGATGCTGCACGAAACCTCTATCTCCTCAGCCCATCTGGAGGCTTGCTTTGATGTCCTTTCTTGGCAGTGCACCCACTTATTTTTGTGTTCCTATTTTTGTTTGAATTTGCTACGCCCATTTGTTTGGGGACACACGGGTGTTTTCCAAGGCTCATGCTGTAATACTGCTGGAAATAGTATCAGAGATGGACTTACTGCAAGATCGTGCAGTGACAGGACAGTGGGAAATGGGTTCAAAGTGAAAGAGAGTAGGTTTAGATTAGATATTAGGAAAAAATTCTTTACTGCGAGGGCGGTGAGGCACGGGCACAGGTTGTCCAGAGAAGCTGTGTATGCCCCACCCCTGGAAGCGGTCAAGGCCAGGCTGAATAGGGCTCTGAGCAATCTAGTCTGGTGGAAGGTGTCCCTTTCTATGACAGGGGAGTTAGAACTCGATGATCTTTAAGCTCCCTTCCAACCCAGGTCATTCTGTGATTCCATGAAACACCAGCAGCAGCTCCCTGAACCACCTGTCCCCTCCCTATCCAGCTTGTGGGAAAAGGGGGTGGGCAGAAGGCTTGGGGGTTGCTGCGGCCAGGCTTTCACATCTTTGGCCAGGGCAAACCCTGCAGGTTCAGACTGCCCTTTAGCAACAGCAGTCACACCAAGGATCCAAGGCAGTTGCTAGCAATGAGCCCCTGTGCTCAGGTACTACTGACATCTGATAAGCTGTGCTTGTTGAAACAAAGGGCAGCACGGGGACCTGAAGGTCTGCCCATGTGCCATGGGATTTGCAGCCTGATCTCAAGGCAAACTGGGGCACCAGCACCTTCCCAGCATAGCTGCCCAGCCTCCCCTCTGCACAGCACACCACAACACCTTCTCCCAAACCTTAGCAGCCTCCTCCTGCCACACACCTGCTGCCCCACATCTTTCCTTTCTCCTTTTGGCTCACTCCAAGGCACCACCTCAAACATGAGGCTGCCAAAAAGCACGGAGATTCTCAGTGACACAATGATTCCTTTCTTCTCACACAAACCACCTTAAAAGCCATCGGCATTGTAGCACACCCGGAGGTTTGTGTAGGAGGGACCTGCTGGGGCCTGCAGAGGGGACCTGTGGCTGAGCAGTCACAGGAGGCAAAGGCACCACACACCTCAATGGTGAAAGGCTGCCTGGAATCCTACATCCCATCTCTGCTGGCTTCACAGGATCCACTTAGGGCTGTGATACTAATACTGAGCCCGCTGGCACAACAGCTGTTCACAGCAGACACAGACTGACCCATCAGCACCCAGAGCTGCCTCATTTTGACAGTGCTCCCATCATATGGGCTTTTCTTTTTGCAGGGCTCTGAGCTCTCATTTCCTTAGGCATCTGACTGGCCTACACTTCAGTGGATTGGTGGGTGTATTTGCATCTCTGAGCAGCAGGTGACCACGGAAAAGCAGAGGTGGAAGCTGCCAGTTGTGTGCTTATCACTCCTGCCAGCCAAGTCTCTGAACTCAGGGCGAGTTTATGGAGCTGCCTGGATAATGTAAGGTGGGTATCCCAGCACACGGATCCATGGCTGTACTCCAGTTAATCTAGCATATGTCTTTTTATGCTATGGCTCTTAACACATTATCCACTCCCCTACTGTGCAGCAGGGGGAAAATAACCCCTCCATTTATCTCACAGTGCAGGTAACTGAGACCCCTTGCCATGGGGAGGAGGCTGCAACACCCTGTGCTGCCCCAAAAGCAGGAGAGCTTCATCCCCCATGCATCACAGCCCTCACCTCAGCCGAACAGCCCACCTCTTTGCAGCAAAACACACATCAGAGCGGGGGGGACCTCTCCTCTGCACCCCAGCCACGATGAGCCTGCATCTTTTCCCACCTGAGCTGGGCTCTATCTCCTGTTCACTGCTGTAATGCAGCTGCAGCTAAAATGGGATGGTTCAGTCAAACAAAGATCTTCCTACATCTCCCTCATTTGTTTAGCACTGTAACTACTCATAAGAACAGCGACCCATGCTGAGATATGAGCTGTCATGGAGTGGAAGGTGCCCACAGGCAGCGAGGACTATTCAGATACATCAACCCTCGGCCACTTTAAACAGTGGCACAGCTGGTGCTTCCCTGCCAGGGAACTTCAAAGCCCAGTGGTGCACACTGGGGCTGGGAGGGCTCAGCTTCTCTCACAAGCAGCTCAGACTCAACAGCCAAGGGTTTATATTCAAATCTTTTACCCTTAACTCTCATTTCTGTGCTTGCCTGAACTCTCCCCGCTCCTCTCTGCCCCATGCCATGCACTCTGCTGCACACATTCTGCTTCTGCTTAAATGGAGTATAAAGCAGTGACAAGATCAGCTCTGCTATCAGATCAGAGGAAGGCAATCTCTCATGAAGGGTGTTCACCAAAAGAAAGGTGCAGGAATACATCTTGAAGAGCGAGAACCTGGGAGCTCAGCCTGCACGCTCGGGTGACAGGCTGAGGACATGGCTGGGGGTGCTGACCCAGGCGGCGAGCGGGTGAGCAGGGAGGGAACCCACACGCTGTCCCCTCACATGAAGTGTGGCTTTTTAATCAAGTCTGAAGATGGTTAAACTGCCACAAGAGACAGAGCTGAATAAATAGCCAATTATAAAAACGCTTATCACTCCTCACAGACCAACAGAGCCATGGATTTTGAGCCCCAAGGGGACAATTAGAGCACTAGGACATGAATGCAAGCCACCACAGCTTCACCACTCACTCCTGAATAGAAACTTGTGTTTGACTACAGCTTATCTGCCAGAAAATCATCAAGACAAAGAGAATTCACAGTGGTTTGTAACATATTACAGTGATGCTATATTGACCCAAGTATACTACTTACTTCTACAGAAAAGTTAAAATTTGAATGATTCAGTAGTTTTTGCTCTCCCGCTAGCATTAGTTCTGTAATATCAAGTGTGATGAGCAGCAGAAAACAAATTTGTCACATAAGCTGTAAGAAATGTCCATGGCTTCATCTACTCAGTCTCATAAACCTCCATCTCCCACATGAACCCCTGCCCCCCGGAGTGAGCTGTGATATACCATTTACAGAGATGTCATATGGCTCAGCCTCTTCATAATACCCCTCTGGGGATTCGATCTTGGGGACCGGAGGTTGTTTTGTTTCAGGAATCTGCAGAATAAATACAGAAAAGAAGAATTATTTAAGGTAAAAAAAGATCCCGGAAAACAATGGGGCACTCTTTTTCCTTTGTTTTTTAGCACTCAAGTGCATCCCAGTGGATGAGATCTTTTAGGTGTATACACCAGGATGTGGTACAGTTAGCTCAAATATAAAGAAATTCTTTGAAATTACTATATAATCATGTCATAATATGTTATTCCTTTCATACTGCTGAAAGCCCTGGAAGATCAACTCCTAGCAGCAATTGTAACCCAACAGCCTTACCATGAACTGGGACTTCTGCCTGCTGCACTGGCTGCCCCCCCTACCTCCTTAAGCTGCTCACTGTAACTGGGGATGATCCCCTGTGCTATGGATTATCTTATCAGGGAACCAGAAGGGAGAACAGTTGGTGCAATCTTGGCTTTAAACTGAAAGAGTAGCCTGAGTAGTTGCTGGTCTTGTCTCCAACTCTCTGACTGACAGCAAACCAACAGCTAAAAATCTCTGCTTCAGGAATTATATCAGGAGTCTTTAATTGTGCTCTGAACAAAAAATGAAGGAAATGGATAAACAACACTGATGGAAAATAAGCCTTTGAAAAGAGTTCAAGTTCTGGAAAATCCCTGTGGTGCCTGCCAAACCCCTCCCTAAATACAAGCAAGGACTGGCAGGAAAAACAGTGCCTTGATCCTTTAGAAATACCAACACATGAGAAAAAAGAAAAAAAAGGGAAGTTAAGAAAGAAACTTTTTACTTTTCAGGTATTTCACACAGCTGGTGAACAGGAGAGCAGTCTAAGGCAAGATCAGTCCATTTGCAGCACGCCAACATCTTCCAGTGCAGGTTCAAAGCTGCCCAGCCTGCTCTGGGCATTTACACCAACAGCTACTGGTGCCCAGAAGCAGAAAGGAAGCTTTGAAGGAAAAGGTTTTCTGGCCAGCAGCAGCCCAGGAAGGGAAGCTGCTGTGCCTGTGGAAGCAAGGAAACCTGACCACACCAAAGTCATGCCTCTCTGCTCCCACGTGAGCGAGCTCCCTGTGGCTCTGCCAACCTCCCAGACTTCTCCAGTGTTTTGGATTAAAAAGTCCTTCTTTCATGGATCTGCCAGATGTTGGGAGCAGACTCTGAGCTTGTATTCCAGAGCCACGTAGGATGCTGCTGGAGAACACTTGCCCTCCAAAGACTTAAAGGTTTAGGAACTTGTCCTAGTGTGTTAAATTAAAGAAACAAAAACAAACCCAGTCACTCCAAGCTTTACTTAATCTCTTCCCTGGCTGGGGAATGTGTCTGTAATGGCCATCTGTGGTGGCCTCCATATGTAGCCAGCTCACATTGTGCTATGACCATGAACAAATTGCCTACACAAAGAAATGCTGTGGGTTTGACACCATCCCACAAATGTCAGGGAAGGGGCTGCTCTGTTTTGTTTCCTAGAAACAATGGAAGCCAACAGGGACTAGGTGGGACTGCACCTTAGCTACCCCAGAAGCTATTTTTTTCCTCTTCTCTTTCCCCTAAAAGTGTGGAGTTGTTTTCTCTCTAGTTTGAGTCAAAGGATATGTATTGTGTTATTTAACCACACTGGCCCTTGCAGAACACTGAGCATGCAAACACAACCACCTTGGGCATCTGCATTCACCCCTATGACTTTCTCTGTGGATGGTTGCAGAAAGCAGAGATGCTGCCAGGGCTGCTGCAGAGGAGAGGTCACCAATGACTGAGCCATGGCCTGCACAACTCATTGTTTAAAGGTTGCTTTGGGACAAATCCAAAGAAAATAGTGGGATCCAGCTGGGTCACCCCTGTTAGGTTGGCCATGGACTGCTGGTGTCAGTGGATACCAGGGACAATCTGCTGTGTGCAGCTGTGTCACCAGATTTCTCCTGTGCCTCAAAAGGTAAGTGTAAAGAAACACCACCTCAGCATTACAAAACCACAGAAAACTCCACAGACCTAAAATAGATGTAATCTGAATGCCTCTGCTAACCTCCCAGTGCTCCCTCTTCCACTGCCCAGGTGGCTGTGCCTCCTGCCTGCACTGGGAACTGCAAATGTAGATAGGGAAAATCCATTTAACCCCAACAGCAATTTCCACACATTAAAGCTCTCCCCAGCCCTGGTCCCTGAAGGACACTCAGATATATTTGCTGCCAACAGCTCAACTGACACTCAGATCTCCCAGTGAGGAGGTACAAGAACTGCTGTATCCATGGGAAGGTTAGCCCCAGCAGCAAGCAGGTGGGAGAAGGTAGTTCCCAGCACAGCTCTAGGAGAAGACAGATGCCTTAGGTACCCTTTTGAGCTAAAATCCAAGACTATTTTTTTCTAATTACCTCATTTAACTTCCTGATTGCCCAATCAGAAAGCTGAGCTGCATCAAGCAGCACAAGTGAAAGGCCTTGGGGACACCCGGCTGCTGCCTCCCCAGTTGTGCTTTCATTCCACCACACTGCTGTCCTCCTGCCCACCACAAAACCCAAAGCCAAACAGGGATTCCTGCTCTGGTCACTGCTCCCAAGCAGCTCCAGCTCCAGTACTGTGTGTCCAGGCAGCTGCGTGGGTAGAGCCCTCTGGGGCTGGAGCAGCTCCCAGCAGGCAACCACATTGCATCCAAGGCTTTGTCAGCTGCATCCCATCCTACCCCCTTGTTTTCCCAGCTCCTTCAGCTAACTCCAGCTGAGCCACACTTTTGCCTCCTGGGCAAAAGTTCTGGAGCCTCACCCTGCCCTCCTTCCTGGGAAAGGAGCAGATCCTCCTTTGTGGCTGATGGATGCACCACCCCATCCTCCCCATTCATACTCTCTGCCCTTCTTTCCTTTCACATCCTGAAATTCCAGCTACAGCGATTCCCACATTGCATCAGCTACTGAACAACAACATCCAGGGTCTCGAGGATGACTCGTGTCCTAGAACAGCCAGGCTGGCTTGCTGGCATAGAGACAACATCCTACTGAAAGCTGATGGTGTTTAACTGATTTATAGCTGCCCTACAGAAAAATCTACAGTGCCAGAAACCCCTCCTTGCAAACCTGCGGGCTGTGCAACCAGCATGACACCAGCACCCAATGCACAGACAGCAGCAGGTGCTTGAACTGGAAGCTCCTGCACACTGATGGTGAGCCCAAGGCTCCCACAGCTGTCTGCTCCATCTGTGCACAAGCTTTGGGAACCACAGGAGTTTCTGGATGCCCAGCCATCCCAAGGCACCAGCCAGCTGCAGCACTTGCACCAGCCACACACTGAATTGCAGCCTTCCTAAAGATGAAATACACAGCTGGAAACCCCTAGTTCAATATTTTATTATTATTTTTTAAATAAAGCTCACCAGGACTCTTTGCCTCACTAACAGACATGGGCAGAGGTCTCTCCATTCAGCCATGCTACACAGTGTGTGACAAAAGTGGAGCATCAAGAGGTTCAGATCCCCAAGAAAGCAAAGGATGTGCAAAACTTACCTTTGGAGGGGGGAGGTCTGGCAGGCTCTTCTGAGGAGGTGACAAATGCAGTCCTGAGTCTCCATTGGTCAAGGAGTTTCTCCGATCCAGCACTGCAAGCCAGAAACACATTTATAGTGATGTCGTGTGGCATCTCCCAGTAGAGCACTTGCTACCCTGGGCTGAGCTGGAGCAGAGAGGTGCCATTTCAGGAGGAAGCAGAGTGACAATTACAGGCAGGGCTGCACGGACACCATATCATTTCAGGCCATAGACAGCAATGTGGCACTAGGAGACACAGCAAAAGAGCTGACCTCTGGTTTTAGGATATGTTTTTCCTTCTGGAGGGAAAACTGTGAAGGCCAGACTGACTGCTGAGACTTTGAGGGGTCCTGCATGGGCAGACACTACACAGTATCTGGAAATCCATGGCACTTTAGTCCTTGTTAGCTCTGATCCCTGCTGCTGTGAGCAGACAGGTCTGTGATTGCTCCTCTGTTGCCTTTCCCAAAAACTGGGTCTCACACCACCCTGCTCCCAGGGCAAACTGCAAAGGTGGCTGCCTAGCTGGGTGCACAATGGCTTATCAAAGCCAGCCACAAACAGTAATTGCTGCTGAAGGAAGAGCTGCTCTTGCAGCAGCCCAGGCCAAACATGTGAAAGGGCATAAGGCAGCAGAATTGCTCCAGGCGATCTGTGTCTGCCTCTGCAAAGTCAGATTTTCCAAGCAGCTGAATGCAGAGTGATTCAGTAGCTGGAGGGCACACTGAAGGCTCAGCAAACTTGTGTTCAGTCCCTCTTCCCCCACCACAGAACTCTTGGGTGGCCTCAAACAACTGCCCAAATCCCACAACCTCTGAGACAGTGGAACAAGTGGAGCAAGACACAAATGGCTGAAAAATGAAGGATTTTGAAGGCAGTACCTTCTGCAGAGGGAAAGTTCCCTTCTACAGTGTCTGTTGTCAAACACCTTGGAGAAACAAGGCTAAGGTATATCCACATACTGCAAGTCCAGAAAATTAAGTAAGGAAAAGAGGTCCAAAATCTGCAGTGAGTTGCTGCTGCAGCTTCCCAGTCACCTGCTGATGCTCCAGCCACATTCCTTGGGCAGACACACAGAAACGGCCAAGGCATCACACAGTGCCCAGCAATGGTGAGCACTGTGCTCAGAAGATGCCAGAAGGAACTTTGCTGCATTTTTCTGGGCTTTAAAAATAGAACTTGGAAACCACATTATTCTGTTCATGTATAGGGCTTGGAAGCCACAATGACAGCTCTGCCCTCCTGCCTGCAGCTCCTGGACTGATGGCACAAAAATTGAGAACACATCTCTTGTGACAGGTTTCTCCCTTTGACCTGGTTTCCAGGTCATAAGTACTGGCTAACTTAGCTAAGTCATGAGGACACAGGGGTCCGTGGATGAACAGACACCACCTCCAAGCATCTGTTTGCATTCCACAGGTAGGGCTGTTGGATGTCCTGTAAGGTTCAGAGTAAAGCAGGTGGGCCTATGACAACAACTGATCATGGGGAGATCTTCTACCAAAATACCCCCTGATTACACTGCCAGAGTCATACCTACAGGCTGCTGTTGGAGGTTGTAAAGGATCAAGGATGTGGCACTCTCAGGGCAGACACCTTCCATCAACAGCAGCCAGTGAGGCCACTGCTACTTTGGGAAGCACCAAAAACAAGGGCAAGATTTCCTAAAGCCCCAGTGCTACTAGAGCACATTTGAGCACAGCTACTGGTGAAGAAACTCTACAGGGCTTGAGAGGTCCTGTCAGCCTCAGCCATGAAAGTGTGGTCCCCATGTCCCATCACAGGCCTTTGGTGCACAGACTGGCAATAGATCAAAGGGGTAAAGGGAGCTGCACAGCCACTGCGAGATCCACATCACACCCTCTGTCACCTGTGGGCACCAGGGCCCCCTCCATCTGCTAAACCTGAACCTGCAGGCACAGACCTCTCCATCCAGTTACAGAGGCAGGATCAGGGTGTACACCCAGCTGCAGCTGTGGCTAAGATCCCACACATGTGTCTTACTGACTTCAGCATTTCCAAATAACTCAGAAGTTTTACTTGGAATAGGGAGGTTGTTGAAAACAGAGAAAGAGAGAAGTGCCAGGTCCCACGGGGAGTGACTGAATGGGCAGCATCACGGCCTTGATAGGGAAAAGTCTGAAATAAAAGAACCTACAGTTTCTAAAATCTGCCCTGTATTTCAGCATGGTGGGGCAGTGCAAGCCTTGCTTTATGCACCCTAATGAAAACTCATATAAAGAGATGTTCCTGTTACTGCTCAGCTGCTGGAGCTACCAGGAAGCTGTGTGATCCTGTTATAGAGCATTACAGCATCACCCAGATCCTGCCAGATCATCATACCGGAGCCTGCACATGTAATCCTGTCTTAAGAGGCATTTGAAGTTAACCCAAATTCAGCTGCAGGTAGTTTAAAGAAGAAAACGGAGCAAACAAACAAAAAACTCCACCACAAAGCAAGAAAACCAAAACAAACAACTGTGGAAGTGGAGCAATCCCAAATACTGCAGGACCAG
Source organism: Scytalopus superciliaris (assembly GCA_013400415.1). Taxonomy (NCBI): domain Eukaryota; kingdom Metazoa; phylum Chordata; class Aves; order Passeriformes; family Rhinocryptidae; genus Scytalopus; species Scytalopus superciliaris. Next base: position 1,755,139 of record VXBX01001361.1, read on the forward strand.
CACATCAACAGCAGGCTGCACTGATGGGTCCTCACCTCATCCCTTTTGATTGGAAGCTCTGGGGCAGGGGCAGCCTCTGACTAGGTGTGCATTAAGGGGATGTGTGTCACTAACAATCACACTCCACACAATTATCAAGAAAAGCTTTCATGATGAACTTCAAAGAGGAAGAACATTTTTAGACAATTACGTTCTTTGCCGTGTTGCAAATTCAAAACCTGGGAAATCTAAATTGGAAATGAACATTTTATCCAGGTTTAATTTCTTGGCTTGTACACTGCAGAACTCTTGCATCCCTGGGAGATGAAGGTGCTCTGCCTGTGCAGATGGTGAGGGGGCAAGCTGGGCCCAGGAACTCACCTCCGTGATGACAGAGACCCTCTGGGCTAGAGCAGAGCAACGCAGAAAAGAAGACACATACTTTTCAAGGTCTCAAAGAGGTAAAGTGACTTGTTTTGTGGCCAAAGAAAGCATGAAGGCTTCCTTAAATATTTCAGGCACTGGAGCTTCAAGCCTTAGAAGGCAACGTTTTCATCCCAAAATAACGACCTCCAAAGTGCTACTTCCAGGAATAACCTCGCAGTGTTGGCAAGGACCACTATTTCCAAGGGAATGCTATGAAAACGGCAGTCCTTCCACACCATCAACTGCATCAGCCCTCAGGGCTGCCAGAGCACTGGCAAAGCAAGGCTCTAACGCTGTGTTAGACACAATGCAAACATTCATCTTTAGCTCCCTACCTTTGTCTTGTTTCTCTTGGTCACCCTGCTGCTTATGGACCGTCACTTTGTTCATATAAATATACTCCTCATCGCCACCTGCAACCAAAAGGTAAAGTGAACTCTTTCCCCACACGTTGATTTCACACTGCTAAGTTTTTCCACAAAGAGAGATGTAAAAAAAAGTGTCTCTGCTGAGTACATTTGGGGAGAGAATGCTGGTTGAGGAAACGTGCAGGAAAAACCTCAAGCAATAATAAAAGGCAGAAAAATTAAGTGCTTTATAGTCAGGAAATTCCGTAAGTTAAAATTTCTACTTAAACATTAACTTGGCCAAACAGTACATCCTGTGTATCTTACAAAGTGGATTAAATAAACTTAAGATTTAATATGGAAAACAGAAAGGACCAGGAATCTTGGGAATCCTTTGCTTGTAAAGCTGGACACATAACTATAGTGATTTTACATAAACAATTAGAGGTCACTGCAAAAATAAACTCAGTTTCATTTTCTCCTTCAAATTTTCATGTCTCCCCTTCCCACCAGCCTACAGGAAAATGCTGCTCCAAGACCCTGCAGCAATTCCCATGACAGCCCATTGCCACCCAGTCCTTGATTTTCCATGCCCATACCACTGGACTTGGTGTAGACTCGCAGAAGGTCAGAGAGGAAGCTCTTCTTCACAATGGCAGTGCTGCTCAAGTTCTCCTTGTCCAGTATCCTCAGAAAATCTTCAAGTTCTGTGAGCAGCTGCTCGAGAGCTACAACAGAAACAGAGACAACTTTTGGCAAAGCAGTTGGGTTGTGTGTCAATAGAGAACATACATTAATTCTGTGTTTCCCAAGATTCGTTGCGTTTTTCTGCTCAGGAATAATTCATATTTAGTTTTCCAACTGGAACCCTCCCTGTACTTTCGAAAAGAAAGTGGGTCCCCAAACCAAAAAGTCTCCAACTTTCCTTAGTCTGTTCATACACCACTGAAATCCCATGTAAATACCTATTCTTCTTCTGGTAAAACTTCTTCCTTAAGTGGAAAAACCTGAAGGAATGCTGAGCATTAGGGCTGACATTACATGAAAGCCGCTTGCAAGATCTTGACTCGTGCATCTTGGGTCCTGGCAAACATCCTTCAAACCTCATTTGGCTTGGGATGTACCAAAGGCCTTGCCCTTTGCTTCCTCTTTGTAAATCTCCTCCTTATCTGGGACAGATGGTGCTCTGGGCAGTCTGGTCTGATAGAAGGTGCCCCTACCCATAGCAGGGAGGTTGGAACCAGAAGATCTTTAAGGTCCCTCCCAGCAGAAACCAATCTATGATTTTATGATTCGTTCTGTGATTATTTCTGTCGGCCCTGATTTGAAAATGTTTGTGTCTTCCAAAAGAAAATTAAATAATTCCAAACCTCCCACATACATAAACCACAACTCAGAAACTTCTCAAACCATCTTGCTTGAGTAGTGGCCACTGTTGTACCGTGTGGAACTGAAGACACAAGGCTCAGGAAACCTCGTTGGACCAAAGACATCCCTGCATCCCCAAAACACGCGGCTCGGCCACGCCACTGCCCATCCCCAGCAGCTGAGCCAGGCTAATGGGCTTGTTTTCCTGCCGGGGAGGTGTCACACAGCTCTGCCACCAACAAATCACTTCTCTGACAGGGCTCACGCTGAAGCAACAGACGCTTAATTGCTTGCTTTTGTTCACACCAAGGTTTATCGTGGGCTAATTAGCAGCAGTGGCAGGAGCCCATTCTTGGGAGGAAATAACAGGGTATTATGTGGAGAGAGGAAGCGCCGGGCAAGAATGACAGTGTGTGGGGAAAACATGCCAAACCCAGACTGTTCCTCCCCTTTGGGGGCTCCCCTGCTCCACTGCTCCCTGATGCTCAGGATCTGTGCAGGAGATGGGCAGTGAAGCTTGGGTTTGACACCACCACGCTGCCAGCCAGGCAGTGACTCCTTAACACATCACCAGGGAATGTGGATAATTTAGCTTGGACAATGCTCCATTCCCTTTACTTACAGCATTTCCATACTCTATGATCCCATGGTACCCCTGTGAATCACAGTTCACACCAATGAACTAGAAAAGTGTTAATATTTTGGTTTCATAACACAAAACATCTGAGCATCTCTAGCTCAAACAGCTACCACCTCCACGGTCACAAAGATCATTTGTTTAAGGGCAGGAGAAAGCCATCACCCTTCTTCCTCCCCCACCCTTAACCACCAGGCAACTCTTCCTTGGGTGAATACATGTTAGAACATTGATAAATAAAGTGTAAATTGTACTGTAAAGGTTTATGTTGCTAGAAAGTAATTGAAAAAGCTTGCTACTGCTCTCAGACTGTAATAATCTTCACTAGCTTAAGTGTAAAGCAGTCTGATGACTCCTGATCAATCAATAACAGCTCCAGAGGAATGAACCAACTGGTAGTTATTCATGCTTTGGCTTACACCTTTACACCTTTTACCCTTTACACCACAGTAATTCTCCTCTGGTCTGATTTAGGGCCAATAGGGAATGGAAAACACCTGCATCATGCTGTGTTAACTTGAATGGTTTTGCTAGCTGCTGTTTTGCCCAGAGAAAACAAGAATCACTTCAAGAAACAGCAGCTTTTTTTCCATAAACTGTGAGGAAATGGGTAGTATTTGCTGACAACAATATTGGATGCCACTGATACCATTAAGCAATGAACTGTGAGCATTTGGTGTCAAATCTACTCATAACTGGCTTCTCTCAAGCTCCAGAGACTCCATTTCTTCTCAGTTTAAGAAAACCCCACTAGGGTACATCACAGCCTTACTATACTCCTTTGCTTCAGTGGCCCACTTCAGAAAATCTAAATTGAGGTCAGTTCCTGCTGGTCAGGCCAGCTGGACAGGACATTTATGTATCAGGAGTGATAACAGAAGAAACAGCACAAAGAACACCTAACCTGAATTTGAGGCTTCAGAAATGGGTCAGCTCCCAACAGCTGCTCACATGGATGTCACAACAGTGGGTTTGCAGGGAAAGGGGTATAATTCCCATTCCCTCCTCCACTCCCATGACTGTAGAAAATGACTTTATTCTTCTCTCAGGCATCCACAGCTAACACACACACAGGCCTGAGCTCTTATGAATAGCACAGCCCATACAGTAGGTTACATTTTCCAGCCCACCAAAGCTGAACTCTGGCTTGTAGTGACTCAAAGCAGCTCATTTAGGATGTGATCCTGGGGCCAAGCAGGTCAGTGGAAAGACTCTGTCAGACTTCAATGCATTCAGAGTTCAGGGACTCAAGAGAGATTAATTTTGCTCTTCTCCAACAAGAAGCAGTATATAAACCATCTGCTCCTATGCAAGTATCCCACTGATCTCAGCTGGACATTGCCAATCCAAACCTGGTACCTGCCACTGACCATTCATTCTCTCATATCAGAGGGAGAACAAGCTAATACTCATCAGAGACTGATGAATGTGGGAAATAAGAATTCTGTAAGATCCTCTGTGCAAGCAAGTCTCACAGCAGGTGATAAGACTAAAACCAGCAGGTCAATAGGACTAAAACCAACTGAGAGCCCTTGTACATCAAACCAACTCAGGATTTCAAATGCTGGAAGTCACTGACTGATCTCAGCTAAAGACCCATCATGCTGTGGTGATGATGTATGGAACATGCTCATGGTAAAACCAGGTTGGTGGTAATCCAAAGCAGCCTGAAACAAATGGCTCTCCCTCCAAGCCGCCCTGTTTTTGCTCTTCTTACCTTTTCAGTTTAGAAATGAGAACACATAAAGAGGTAATCCCTGTAGTTAGTCTTGCTCTGCAGGGCAATTCTTACAGATGTGAGGAACGTATTTGCTAAATCAAGTGGCTGTGAGCAGCAGGATAAGAGATCAGGAAAAGACAGAAGCCCAAGGCACAAGGCAGTGCAATTCTCAGAGATGCTTTAGTGAAACCTTTCTCCACAGCTACATTGCTATGAGTGCTCTCATAGCACTTCACTGTGGCTCAGGTAAACTTTCTGGCACCATCTTAAAGAAATACCTCAATAGTACTTGCAAAAATTCACCCTGCTTTATGAAAAACAAGAGATTATTTCTAAGGTTAAGATTGTCAGAAGGCTTGGCCAAGGTCACTGTGAATACCTGTACTGAGTCCAACCCTCTCAAGCCCCAGGATATGACCTACTCCAATTCCTTACAAAGCATGGCCACAGATCTGGGGTACCAATAGAAATCAGCACAGTTCATGTCATGTTGTTCTCCATAGCAACAGGCATCACTAACTGGATAAAACCCATAAGGATTTCACAACACATGATGGAGAGAGGTGTAGGAACACCACAGTCAATGGAAAACTTAATTGATTTGCATCTGCAGAGAGTGGATGATCATCACTGCTAGGACTGCATTTTAAACTGCATAGAAATACCACGTCTCTACTGATGTAATAAGGATATACAGAGTAGGGGTTACAATCAAGACTAGCAGCTCCTTCCTCTTGCATGCACTTAACTGGATGATGAGATATCTTCTCCCTCCTTTTACTCCAGGGCAAGGCAACCCTTTTTACAGAAACTCCTGGGCTGCCTCTGACCACCACAGGTTCTCTTGGTTTGAAGGCTGCAGCTTTGGTTGCAGCAATAAGCAAAGAAACGTTTTAAACACAACTGATCTGTTTCAACAGCAATTCAGTGGCAGCAGGACAGCACTGAAAAGGGCTTCTTTTGGCAGGAGTCTGCCTTTCTTTGCAGACAGAAAAGTCTCTTGCATTGCAGCAGTGTCTATCCTAGTTCATGAGAAGCCAGAGCCAAAAATGAAGCAGCTTGCAAAGCCCTCATTGAGGAAGCACATTCCTTTCAAAAGAGCTGCCAATTTTGCCTGACACCAAGGTCACTGAAAGGTAAATGACCATTAAACTAGATTAAAAAACCCATTCCTACCAATAACCACTGATCTCTGTCACACTGCTACAATAACAACCTACGTCTACATCTAATTACTTCATGTCTTGGCCTTATGAGGAAATGGAAAGACAGGCTCAGAATGAACTTCATTCAAGTGTTTTAGTAACCACTGGGCAGGATTATGTTAAAGCATTTAATCTAAATTCAATTACTTACTTTATCAAGGTAGAGGGGCCCAGCCACCAGACAAAGAACTGTAATAAGATACATTCTGAAAGACAAACTCTTTCCTCTGCTGAGATGAGAGGTGAAAGATAAGGAGAATCATTTGCTAACAGGAGACTAAGGCATAGAGAGATGAAGAGATTTGCCCAAGGATACAGGTATATTCTTCAGCAGATGAGGAATATGACCTAGCTTTCCCACATCCCGGCCTGCAGATGTTGCTCCCAACCCCACCCTCCCTGGATCCCAAAGTGCTGGGAGATATCCCACACTCACACCCAAAGCAAGGTCTGGGTTTGGTCCTATTGGCTTCACCCTCTCTTCCTAGAAGGGGCTGGGCTAAGCTGCTGGCAAACAGCTCGGTTCAGGTGCCAGGTAAATACCTGCAGCCTGTGGCATGCCAAGCTTTTTGCTTCAAAAACTCTGGAAACTCCCGAGACAGAGATACCGGTAACAACGTGGTGATTCAGAAAAACCTCAGCCCACAGAAGCTGAGGGGCTCCTGGGGGGTATCTTGAGGTACCTGCTCACACCCAGCCTCCCCAGAGTGCCTCCACCATGCAGAACCTCCCATGGCTGCCTTTCAGCCCCCATTTCCTGCTGACCAGCCCAGGCTGGCAGCACTGGGATTCCCCAGGGGCTGCTTTGGCAGAAAGCAGTTCCTTTCTAGCCCTGCTTTCTTTTTTCCCTTCGCTGCATAAAATGAATAGGGCAGCTGACGAGTGTGCAGAGAGGACAGGCGGGCACAGAGGCAGCATTCAGGCTGCTGAATAGCAAGTGCTGTCAGAAGAGCAGGAGGACCCAGCCCAGGCCTCCTTGGCAAATTTGGACTCTTACAGTAACAGTTGGTCTTTGCAAAAGGGGAAAGTTGCCCACGGTTACGGCTAGAGAAGGCCATTCTCCCCAGCTGTGAGGAAAGGCAGATGTGTGGATGGTGACAGCTGTAACAGCTGGATGACCCCTACACCGGGCCACCTTCCAAAACAGCAAACAGATCCTTCCTCAGACAAACCAGCCCTCCTCATCCTGCTGGCTTCAGGGTCTTGCAGAGAAAGGGCAGTGAAGAAAAGGGTACAGCAATGCCTTGGCCCTTCTGCAGTGGTTACAGCTCCTCTGGCCTGCTCTGGATGCCACGGGCTTTGGCTCACACAGGCAATGGAATGCAAGGAAGGACAGGTGGCAAACAGTTCATCCAAATACAGCACTGGGAAGAGGCAGCATCTCTGTTGAACCCCAGAAATCTGCTCCTCTGAAAAGCAACCCTGTCACACTGAAAGCCCATCAGCATTCACCCAGGGTGATGAGCAGAATAAAACAGATAAGTGTAGACTGTGGTCTACCATGCTGGTTTCGATCATCACAAACAATGCTTTACTTCCCACACCTGTGCCTGCAATGACTGGACAGCCTTCCTTCTTCTAGCTTTTTGTGGGAAGAGAATAAAAAGTCCAGCCCACTTTTGTCCAGTTGAAATTTCTCTGTTTTTTCCCCCCCCGCAGAAAAATAATTATGAATATATAAATATTTGTAGAAAAAAGAAATCTCCCCATAGCAAAATGAGAAGTGCTGTGTTTATTGAAGGAAAACCCACAGAAACCGTTTCCAAGCTTCTGGTAAACAATGAACTTTCTCATTGGAGAACCACTGCTAGATTAAACAAAATAAAAGGCAAAATTCAGAATCCTGAGACAAGCTAAAATCCCTCAAAAAGCTGTAAAACTTGAGAACTCCTATCAGAGCTTTCCTAATAAGCCAGACAAGTGTCAGACAGTTACAACCACTGTCACAAAGCTGTCTGATTTTCAGACACAATGAGTGCTCACAAGGAAAAAGAAAGGAAAAACAAACCCACTCAGACTGGCTCTATTGATGTACCTAAAATCCAGCACTGCCTGGATTCAGGCTCATGTTGGGAGCATTAGGCTCGTCTTTGTTGCAAAGGATGATTCATGGAAGGAGAGAGGCAAACAATGTGTTTCGTTGGTCGTGGGCTGTGAACTGCACAGATGAACCCAAGGAGCTCTGCGTGGGCTGCTCTGGAAGTTTGAACAAGACTCGCATTGAGAAGTGGCAGCTCTAACCCAGGAACTCTGAACTTTACCAAAACAGCAGCAGAAAATGCACACAAAGCTTTTTTTCAGTTAGCTGAGCAAACAAGAGACTCCTCTTCCCTCCTCTGGAAGGTGGGAAACAGCATCCAAGAAAAATGAACAAATAAAAAGAAGAGAGAAGAGAAGCAAAGCATGAAAATTACTGTGCCATAAGGAGTTTTTACTGAGCACTCTTGTAGTTTAGTGCCATATTGCTTTATTATACCATAGAAAGGTTTGGGTTGGAAGGGACCTTAAAGATCATCTAGTATGCAACGGAGGCTGTTCACATGAAACTTCAGTAGAGAGATGTCTTTCTTTGCAAAGGGTCTGAGCCTTTCCACGACAGATCAACTAGTGAGTCATTGGAGGTCTCACACCGCCAAACAAATTTCTTGGAGGACATCTGAGAGAAGCTGCCACCTCTTCCCTTTAGAGCATAACGTGTTAGCAGACTGCCCATCAAGCTCAGAAGATCCTCAAAGCTTTACTAGGCTACAAACTGCAGGGCTGTGCTCGCAACAGCAGCAAATGGGAACATATCACAGAGTGCCACAGAAAACTGTGCTGGGACCTGGGGCGGATCAGACTGTCACCCTGAGAAGCACCACATCCTCACTGTGGGGGGGACCAGGTCAAATGCCACTTGTGTAACACATTAACTTCTGCTGGGGCAGAACTGAGCTAGGAAAACATCAAGCAACTAAAGAAACGTCAACAGGGTAAATAATAATCAATCCTAATAAAGATATCTGTCAACTAAAAATATTTGGATCAAGTCAGGCAGGGGAGTATGTTAAAGACAACACTCTTTCTAAGTTAAATATCCTCAAGAGCAGGGCCTGGTGGGCTCCCTTCCCAGCGGGGAGGAAAACAATCCCAACAATTTGCACAAAGCAGAAATCATGTTTGCTGCCAAGCCCCAGAGTTGAATCCCACAGTGGCGTGACAGAGAGAGACATGATTTCCTCTGAAGCTTCCACCATTGATTCCCTTCTGTCCCCACAGTCTTTTCTGCTGTTTTTTACCCCTAACTCTTTCAGTTTTGAGTTAAGATTGGCAGCTGGTTGGTTTGGGATTCTTTCTGCCTTGTGAGTGTTGCTCTCCTCTCCATCACTCTGGGGCGGGGTGGTGACCACCTGACCTGCAACTTGAACTACATCCGCTGCTTGCTATCTAATGTAATGCACAGCTTTACCCAGGAAGGGGCTACTAAGAGGTGTCCAATCAAACAGAACAGCTGCTTTCAACAAAAAGAAACATGCAAAAAACTCAAGCACATGCCACAAACAGATGGGGCTCTACTGCTGGAACACAGCACAACAAGGAATCCCAGAGCTGCCCGCTCAGCACAGACTTGTTCTCTCTGCCCTAATGCAGTCTTTGCTTCATGAATGGGGCAACACGTGCTCCCTGGACCTCAGCTCAGGTTTTTTGTAGGCAAAACGCTGTGGCAGACTTCACACCATCCTTGTTCATCACTCTGCACGGCTGCATCTAGAGGAAAGCACCTTTCCACCCCTGTCCACCTTATGGAACAGCAGCAGAATAGCAGGCACACAACTGTCCCAGTGTCTGCCCGGCCCAGCTACAGGACACCTTTTTCCCATGGAAAAAAGGGAAGCCTGGGATACCACTCTCCCAAAACAGTGACTGAGAAAATGCAAAGTCCTAGTGAGATTAACTATCACAACGATGGTGAAGACAGCCCTGGAACAACACCCCGCAGTTTGTACCACTTCAACACAAATAAAGGAGGTTAACTGCCAAAAATATTTTGAGATGGATTTCTCTCTTGCAGGCAAGACACAAATTAAAGGAAGCTGCCAGATACACATAGGGTTGTGTTGTTTTTTTTTAAGAGAGGACAAGCACACACATACACATGCACACACCCTCCTAAGGCCTCATATCAAAGCATTTTCTCACCATTCTCTGTTGATTTAATGGCATCATTTCTCCAACGAACAATAGGAACAGAACAGAAGGGGAAAGCAATTATGTTTGAGAAAGCAAAAGCAAGAGCTCTGGGGTCAGAGAGAAAGACACACACACAGCCCTGGAGTCCCCAGTCTTTTCCTTGCAGTTTCCTTTGCAGCAAGAGCTCTTCCAGCCATGCCTCCCACAACAGCCAGGGCTGGGCCTCTGTGCCTGCAGCTGGAAAGCAGAATGACCACAAAAGGCAGGGGAAGAACAGGCTTTCAAAGTATCCTGAGTGTATCAGGGTAGGCTGGCAGAGCCTACAGGAGTATCATCACTGAATGCTAGATTTCTTCCTTAATAATCTTGCTCAATCCCTTGCCCAAACACTGAATGCAGTCCTTATCCATCCTCTCCAAGGTAATCTGGGAACTGAAACACCAGGAGGGAGTATCACACAGTGAAGGTGCTGAGCAGTATTGATGCAGCAATGTGCAAACTGGACAGACTTTTTTATCTTGGAAACCCAGTGTATAATCGTAAGCAGAGATATTTTCTAAAAAACCCACAGACAGTGCCCCTCCTCAAATTTCCCAATCCACAGACATCACCAGGGACCAAAGCTCACACTCCTTCCTAACAAGATTCAAAGCAAACCAGCCTTTACTAAACTTCAGTTTAGAGTTAAGAAGTGGGGAAAGGTAAGGTTTAGCAATACAACAAAGAGGTCAAATTACAAACTCTCTCCTGCCATGAGTCACCAGTGCTCAGTGAGAACCTCCCAATGGGGCTCCAATATTTGCCACCAAAGGAGGCCACAACTCCCACCCATCCTCCTGCACACGAGGGGAAGGCACAGGTAGGTGCCAGATGACCTGAGCACAGTCCCTATTTAAGAAATGCCACCTTTATTCCTCTCCCACACCTGCAACGTGACATTTCCCTGAAGTCAGGGTGGCAGAGCAGCCTCCCAGGAGCAGGCAGCTCCCCTGTTTGCTATGGATTACCGAGGCACCTGGGCACCACATGAGCCATTTCAAGACACGTGTGCCCTGTGGGGAAACAGCAATCTTGTCCTAATGGTGCAGTGATGCTCTGAGAAACAGAGGCTCTGCCCTGCTTCACACCCCAAACATCGCTTTCATCACTCGAGAGGTTTTCAAATGGGGTTCAAGTTTTCGGTATCATTTGTCACCTGCGACAATTATTATTTGTTATTAATTGATGTTGCCAAGAAACTCCCAAATATATTTTCTTAGTAGAGCCTGTCTGTCCAATACTCATAAAAACAAGTATTGGTGACCTTGAGAAAAACAAGTGTCACTCATGGGGAGGAGCCTCAGAGAGCCTCTCCCAAGCCATCCAATTTATACAACGGCTGCACACACCTTACTCTTCCACAGGTAGAGGCAAGAACCCAAAAGCTGCCAAGACTGAGAAATAAACCTTGATTTATCATTAGGGTCACAGGAGAAGCCTCCACCTGCACCCTGAGCTTGAGCTCATCTCCAAGCAGCAGCAAGTCAGACTCATGGGGATGCCCAGAGGTGAGGAGGAGGCTCAGGACATGACAATCACATGGCACCTCTGCCGCCATCCCCAGCAGGAGCCCTGGGGGGCCAAGGCAGTGGAAAACCAGAACAAAGACCAGCGTTTCTTTTTTTTTCCATGTGAACGGGAAAACGTCTCACTTTCTATCCTGACTGTGAGGCATGGGAAATGAAAGACAGCTCTCAAACCAGCAAAACAACCATTTATTGGATAAAAAATATTTTCTTACTTTGTCTGTCCTGCACTTTGTTTACATGAATGAGAGCCAGTTATCCAGACTGGGAACAATACTCTGAATTAAACCTCTGAAACCCATTACATAAATATGCCAAAGGTATCACTAATCCTTACACAGATTTAAAAGTTAGATCATTATTTTCATCTACCATTTCAGCAGAAAGTGTGCGACAAGAAACTGCTGATGAATGAGTTCAAGCCTTTCCAGCAAATTCAGCTTCCTTGGAGTTTTTCTAAACATACTTTTGACTCTTTCATCTCCCTCTTAAGAGGCTTTGGAAGCATCCTTGTAGCTTTGCTATAACTCACCCAGCCTGCCATTGCTCCTTCCCCAGCGTTACACACTAACAAACACTTATGTCACCCTTGGTACCCGCGGATCTCTTCCCGCCCGTCTCATTCATGGGGCAGTGGTTTGGGATCAGCAGCTCGTGCCGTCTCCCTGCGGTTAGGGCAGGCCAAACCACCCTCACTCCAAACCACATTGCTGTGTTTGCCATCCAGAAGAGGAACATAACATAGTCTGGCATGGGCACTAACGAATTAGCAACTTTTAATGAAAGTAATAACTTGAAGGAACTCTCTTATTTACTCACTGCTAAGTGCGGCCTTGCTAGTCCACCACTCTGCCCCCCAGTGCTGGAAGCAATTTCATCAAGGACATGATTAGCATCCTGCATGCAGGAACTGCCCTCGAGATAGGTTTTTAGTACTCAAAGGCATGAAGAGATGCATATCCTCACCACTGCCAGCCAGCTGGTGGGGAACAGCCAGCCCAGAAACCTTCCCACTGCAGAGAAAACTGCTGGCAATTCAACTTGCTGATGGCCCAAAGAAAAAGAAGAGACAGAGATGTTGCTTTGCCTACCTGTTTATGGAGCAGTTCACCTCGGGCATCACAGGCTGCCACTGCAAACCTCTACTCAACCTTTAGACTCCCCTTCCACCAATTCTCAGCCCCAAAGGCAAAGCCAGGGAGCACAAAGCCACAGAGCCTTTCAATCTTCTTGGATTAGGAAAGAAACAAGGATTGCTTCTGTTGTGGTTTGTTGCAATTTCATTTGTTTTGTTGTTATCTGCTTGCCCAGCCTTTCTAAGAAGCAGACAGGCAGCTGAAGGAAAGACAAATGACTAGGAAAACACTCCCAAGTTTTAGGACTAGGCATATTTTGTTGCAGAAGTCACCAGAAACAGTAAAAAATGTGTGTGCTTTTGAGATAAAGCAACAATAATATTGATTTCACTAATTTGTTTCAGGAAAAGAAAACAGTCCTCAAAAAAAAAAAAAAAAAAAAAAAANGAGGGAGCAGGAGGAGGCTAAATTCCCCAAATATGGGATGCTTGCCCTCTCAGCCTTACTTCCAAGGTGGGTAGGTTGATTCAGGTCCCTCTCTTAACTGAAGGGATTTGAATTCATCTACTCTGGAGGCTGCTTCATCCACTTATGTTGCTACAGAGGGGTAGAGGCACTGGCTCTCCCACCCAGAGAGTCCCACCTCAAACAGCAGCTGGAATGTATCTGCCACGTGTCTCTCTCTGTTCCACTGAAAAGCTTCTACACACTGTAGTGCCTAGTTCATCACTTGACTTTGGTTAAAGAGAAGAACAAACATAATCTTTTGTTTGCCCCCCAAACAAGGTTTCTTTCTTTCAGGCAGTCACCCCAGAACAGTGATTTCTCTCACAGTGACAACAACAGGAGTTTGCTTCCTGCCCGCACTTGCCTGGTTGAAAAACTACCCAAGGGGAAAAAGCACTTGGCCTGGCAGCCAGATGGAAAGGGTAGGGACCAGAAATTAGCTCCATCTCAGCCCCTCAGCAGGGACATCTGTCACAGCTGCCTGGGTAAGCTGCTGAGCAGGTCACACACAGCACAAAATGCAGACCAAAAACCACAGGCACTAGAGCTGCCAAGCTCTCAAAGCCATCAAACTCCTTCATGGCATTCAAACAATCCATGATCTAAATTTCCCCTCCATTTTGAATAACATCATGTCTGAAATTTCCCTGTGGGACGTGCCAGCTTATGCTTCTACAAATTCCTCCTCCTGAGAGGCAAGGACGGTGCAGGGAACTCTTTCAGAGATCTATAAGAGAAACTGGACCTACAGGAATTTCTCAGCAACAAAACAATACATTGCACTTTCCCTATTCATGGTTATCCATCCTTAGCCAGAGCTCTTTGGAGGCAATGCTCCAGCATGATTTACCCACATCCTCTACATGCCCTCAAAAGAGCATTTGAGGCTGAGTGTTGGATGTTGGTATAAAGCCTGATACAGACCAAGACACTCAGTGAGGACCAACGAGCCCAGTCCCAGCAAGGTGCAGGCAGGAGTAGTGAAGGGTAAAAGCAGAGTGGAAAGAAAGATCAGGTAAGAAAAATACATGTCTCAGCTTATGCCCCTCAATGCTACAGCATCTCCACCTTGCCGTGAGACAGCCAGCATGCTCACACAGTACAGCACCACGCAGAGACCACACTCAGGTGCTGGAAACAGCATCTTGGCACAGCACAGTGCTCACAAGCTCTGCCTCTCTGCTGTAAGTATCTCCATCAAACTGCACATTCAGCTTTTGCAACGCTTGATAAATTTGTCCTACAAACCTGGGAAAGGCTACTAAGGCAGTTTAATACTTCAGAGATTTTTCAGAAGTGCACTTTCTTCAATATTTGTCCTTAAGTATTTACCTTTTAGGACTTCAGTCATGGGGCTGATAACCTAAGCTTCAGCAAGGATGCCCACCCAGCACTCCCTGATGCTCAGACTGCTTTCACCATGTTTTTCCCTTAACAAACCTCTGCTTCCCACCTTGGCCATCACACTTTTCAAATTTTCTGCCCTGTTTGAGGTGCCTGCAGGAACTTGCTCTCCTGGCTGACACAAGGCACGCTACCTTTTCTCGCATGAGTCAGCAGGCAGCAACAGGAGAGCTGTTCTTTGTACTTGCAAAAGAATTAAGTGATTTTGAAGCAGGGAAATGTTTTGGACTAGTTAGCTGACCGACAGCGCAAGCACTTCAGAAGAGGCTGCATTATGAGAAGCAAACTTCAAAAGGAGAAGTGACAAGGCCTGAGTGTTTGTGGTGCCTGAGGAAGTAATTAGAATTTAAAAGGGACGCAGATTGGACTAGTACACTAGGCTAAGAAAGATGAACTGCTGCCAAAAAACTTTCTTTAGCTTTCCCAGCTCTCTCTAGCCTGCATTAGAAATGCAGTTTCATGAACATCTGTGTCTCAGAACATTTTTACTGAAAACCCTTGCAGTTGTTGAAAACATGAGAAAGATGCCACCGTCAAAAGCTAGATGCCTCCTGCTCCCTTTTCTCTTTTCAGCTTATTAATAGCTGTCTTGCTTTCATCATCCCCAAAAAGGAGAGGGTTTCTGCAAACCCCTCAGAGATAAGACATTTCCTAGAGGACAGGTTTTGTATATAGCAGTTTATCTTCCTTCATCGCAGGGTTTAGGGGATTTTTTGAAGCAAAGGCTTCAAAGGCTTCTAGGGTTGGTGAGCACTGATGTTTGCTCTGCTGGTGAGTAACCTGCCAGGTCAGGAGCACTGCTCCAGCACGAGAGGTGTGATGTTAGAGATCAAACTGCATGCAAAACTCAGTGCTTTCCACTCACCAAGGATTATTGCTAAATTTCCACTGCTTTGAGATCTGTGCTGTGGAGGCTTCAAACTGGTGATGCAAACAAATGTGAGCCTGCAAGAGCAAAACTGCACCGAGAGAAGCAGAAATGTCTGTTCTGGTTTTCCTTGGCAAGCTGAAGGGTCTCACAACAAACTCAACATCTAAGCCCCTTCCACCACTCCTGGGAGAGCAAAGGTCAAAGCTAGAGGTGTGCAATAAAATCCAAGGGCAGAAGAAGTGCAAGTTTGCAGTAAAGTTCCACCAAGGCCATTTCTTCCCAGCATCTGTTCTCTACCTGAAGACACTAATGCCCATTTGCTTGAACCTTTCCCCTGCAGTAGAGACTCAACAGTTCATATTCAGACGGTGACAGAGACAACCAAAATGAGTCAACAGCTCTCTGAAGGCAAACAGGGCTGTGTTATCTCCCCAGGTGCAGGTGGGATACGGTGAGTCAGGCTGGAGGAATGAGCTCCAGCAGCAGCACCTGGCACAGCTGGTCCCTCCCGACCGCCCCGCTCCAGCTCGGTGGGTCACTGCAGTTACAGCTCTCAAGTGGCTGATCTGCCAAGTGTGCAAGAAAAAAAAATGTGCTGGAAGTTTGGCAAGCTTAAACAGGCTTCCAGTAACTCTCTGAGGAAGCTCACAGGATGTCATAACACAAAGTAGTTACTGAAAATTGTCTCGGCAATTCCTTATGGATTTAGTTCAAGCTGTGTTGATCCCATCTGCTTCAAGCTTGTGGATCCAGCCATAATCTCAAAGGAATGAAAATTTTCACCCTATGTCACTTATGCCCACAGGTCCCATGAGAGTTCTTTCACAAGCTCCTGACTCAATTTTGAGGGAAACAGAACAATCTTTGTGCAAATGCAGCTACTCCTGAACAAGGACAAGAAGGTACGAAGGGTGCCACATTTTGGGACAGAGTGGCAGACTGGCAAAGGCACCTTGCTATGGAAGTGAAGATCCCACTTCACAATTTGCTCCAGGAGGCATCAGTGGTACCATCAGCCTGACCCACATGTGAGCAGCCACCTGGGTGTTTGGGCCACGAATCAAAGGCAATTGGACGTGCTGCTCCTCCTGCTCACCTCTGTAGTCAGTGCCTGGAAATGGGTGTTTCTTAGAGGTGTCAGCTCAATGGGCTGAGCAGCTCTACCTGGACTTTCGGACTGGCACTGGAAGTTGGAAGGTTGTGTTTAGAATAAATTAGAAAATATGAGATAGAAAAATATAAAAGCAACATTCTTTTCAAAGCACAGAAAGGCTTGGAGGACACAAGTCACACTGCATTGCTGTGCAATTGCCACAGAAATCTACCTGGAGCTGCATCTTCATCTTGTATTGATCTAATGTAACCCCACCAAAGCCAACCAAAACGTTTTAATTCAAGCACAGAAGAGGATGCTCTTTCATAAGGAAACTCCAGGTTTATGCAGGCACAAACAGATAGTGCAGAACTTTCCCAATCCACATCAGATCCAGATGTCCAGCTCTGGGGATTCCAAAACACCAGGGAAAAACCAAGATGAAAGCGAAACAAATGCAAGCTGTACTTTGTTGAAATGGGAAACCACAAACCGCTCCATGTTAAATGGGAAGCCCAAACTTTGGGATTTTGTTTGTTTTAAAGAATAAAAAAGACAAAATCCACCACCTTTCAACAGACAATAACCATACACGACTAGTGGAACTCTGCTCTAGGATGGGAGGGACTGAGGACCAAAACCAAGCTCAGATTGTGCAGCATCACAAGCAACTCCTCTGCATAATTAATCCCACCTCCCCTGGAGCTGCTCTCTCCCGTTTTCTCTCATTTAAGCCATTCCCCTACATGCATATGTATACATGCTGCCACTGTTTCTTGGGGTAGGAGCCCCTGCAGGACAAAGGCCTTGAGGCTCAGAGGCGTGGGGACCTGGGTTTCCCAGTCCGTACTATCACCACAAAGGTTGGTTACACTCAGAAATACCAGCCAGGACCTGAGGAACTTGTATGAAAAATACTTCTATGCAGCTTCTCATAGAAAAAATAAAGAACCCCAGCAAGCTCCTAATGGGTCAGGATGCAGAAAAACCTACTTGCTGTAAGTGCAAGAGGATACCAGGATCAGACTTTCCCATGCCAGTAGAGTTCCCCTGGGCCAGATTCATTGCTCCAGTGTCTCCATCCCAGAAGGGGAGCTACAAAGCCCTTGAAGCTCCTGTTAACTGCACTAACAGACTAAGTTTATAGCCCTTGTGCATTACCCCAAAAGCCCAAAGCAGCTGGGAATTACCAATAAACTCCAGCTGCATTAGTGGTAATCTCTTACTCTCACACTGACAGGAGAAGCATAGAATTGTTTTAATTCATCTCCTGTAGAAGCTGTGTTCTTTCCTCTAGTAGAGGAGTCAGCACTGGCCATGCCAGCCTGTATCCTGGTGCATCAATCCTTCATGGAAACCTGCTTAGATGCAGTGAGGACCCTCAGTCGGAAGGCACAGCTGGGAATCCCCAAAACAGCCTCTTCCTGCATGTCACAGCCCATCTCAGAAATTACAGCCTGCTGTAAGACAGTGCTTCCATGGTGTCCTTTTTCTTACTACGTGGGAAAAACCCCACTGATGTCCTAACTCGCCTGCGTTCCTTCCCTTTTCCTGCTGCCGACTCTGATTTTAGCAAGCACATCCTAGCAGGGTGAGACCCAGCAGCTTCTGCAAGGGGCTTGCACCATGCTGGTATTTGCCTTAGGAAAGAGCCACTGCATCCTCAGTCACCTTTCAGAAGGCCCCGGGGACCAAGGTGTCAGCTCCAACCTCCCCTTCATGCAACCCAGTTCAGTATGAGCTGCTCCTGGTCCGACTGCTGAAAGTCAGAGCAGGATCTGGCCTTGAAAAAACAAATAACACCCGAACCAAGAGTCACAAGGCAACCTTGAACTTCTGTTTGAAAATATTTAGGCAGGATGTCTTGCTGAGCTGACACATCTGGTTTCCAGAAGGACTTCAGATGGGAGCTGTGCTGGATTAAAACTTTTCAGGATGCCCATGAAAAGAGGGAAACAAGGAGCATGGGACAGTCATTCAGCAAGAGGACCTGGAGCTGAAGAGCCCCAAGGGAGCCACTCCCATGGCTATCCCTTCTCAGCATGGACCTGGATATAACTGGAAGCAAAGTCCCCTAGTCCCTGCACATACCAAACACAGTACGAGGTGATGTGAAGGCTGTGTTCAGCCCATCTATCTCCCCTAATCCATCAACAGTAAGCCCATTTTTAGCAACTTGGAAGGGCAGACACGTACAAAGCACTGGTGCAACTGGCCTATTGATGGCCCTGGTTCAACTAGAGAAGTGAAACATGTGGTTAACTCCATCCCTTCACAGTGCATCCTTGCACTCACAACTCACTCTTAAGCAAGTCTGACGGGATCTGAATCCCTGTTCAGGCTGGGGGAGGGATGTCTCAGCAGCAAAGCAGGCAGGAACAAGCAGGAGCATGACTGTGTAGTCAGTTTAAAACCTCCCAAAGCATCCCAACCACCCAGCAGAGAGGAGAGGAGCTCCTGAGACGTACACAGTACTCATCACTAAAATATTTAATCTTCTAATACAGGCAGGAAGCACGAGCCAAATTTTCAATAGGACAAAAAAATCTTTTACCAGGTGTGGCTTAGTAGGAACAACCAGGTGAAAAAAATGGCTGGTACCTGCACCAACACAGCCCTCCCTGAGCACTTCCCACTCAAACAAGAATCTCTTCTGCAAAGAGGGGAGAGGTGGGTAGGCAGGATGCATTTTGTCTCTTGCTTACCTAATAAAAAATAGATCATAAATTACAGCTCGTTTCCAGGACCTCACTATTGTCCAAGCAGCACTAACAAAGGCAAGAAGGCAAATTCAGCACGTACCCAGGGGACCTGGAAACACCCAGCCATTCCCAAAATAGGAGCAGCTTGGCAAGTCACAGCTGGAGCATGGCTGGAGCCCTGCTCCCAGCACTCAGCTCTCCCAGGCAGCGCTGCAAGCAGTGGGTCAGGAGGTGCATTCCTCTGATAAAAATACTATGAGAAAAAGTGACCCAGCAGCAGCACCAGCAAAGTCCCCTGCAGAAGCCACTGGGGCTGCACTGGACCCCTTCATCCCTGGGTTGGTACTGGGGCTGAGGGATCCCTGGGAACAGATATGTCCCTACAGAGTGCCTGGCATTGCATTCAGCCCTTACAGGATACTGCAGCCCTGAGAAATTGTGCTGGGATCCTGGTTGCATCAGGAAGAAGGGAGATGCATAGCAGTGTTCATTTTAGGAAAAAAAACCAACAACCCAAAAGAGTCACAAAAGGAAAAAAAAAGGAAAAAAAAAGGAAAAAAAAGGAAAAAAAAAGGAAAAAAAAGGAAAAAAAGAAAAAAAGGAAAAAAAGGGAAAAAAGGGAAAAAAGGGAAAAAAAGGGAAAAAAAGGGAAAAAAGGGAAAAAAGGGAAAAAAGGGAAAAAAGGGAAAAAAGGGAAAAAGGAAAAAAGAAAAAAAGAAAAAAAGAAAAAANGAGAAAAAAAGAGAAAAAAAGAGAAAAAAAGAGAAAAAAAGAGAAAAAAAGAGAAAAAAAGAGAAAAAAAGAGAAAAAAAGAGAAAAAAAGAGAAAAAAAGAGAAAAAAAGAGAAAAAAAGAGAAAAAAAGAGAAAAAAAGAGAAAAAAAGAGAAAAAAAGAGAAAAAAAGAGAAAAAAAGAGAAAAAAAGAGAAAAAAAGAGAAAAAAAGAGAAAAAAAGAGAAAAAAAGAGAAAAAAAGAGAAAAAAAGAGAAAAAAAGAGAAAAAAAGAGAAAAAAAGAGAAAAAAAGAGAAAAAAAGAGAAAAAAAGAGAAAAAAAGAGAAAAAAAGAGAAAAAAAGAGAAAAAAAGAGAAAAAAAGAGAAAAAAAGAGAAAATGAAAAAAAAGGCCTAAAATCAGCACAAACCCCAACAGTAATCAGCTCATTGCCATAGGAACAGGTTTAGTGTTCAGGGAGCCAGACAACTGGGTCCTATAGCCCTGTGTCCTTCTGGTAACCTTGGGAAAATCATCAGCTTTTAATTACAAATCTGGGGGAACATCGGATATTAGTGTTTGTACTGCCACGTTACAACTTGGCTCTGGTTAAGGGTTCCCTTGGCTCCCAAGGTGCTGGAAGACAAACATGTATTTTCTTTTCATTTCAAGATAGCTGAAAGCCACAGACTGAGCAGTGATGAGAACTATATGTGATTAGGAATAAATGAATAAAACATTCTTAAGCAAACAAACAGAAATCCCCTGGTCTCAAACCCCCAACCAGGACCCTGGGGAGCCAGAGAGATGCTGCAGTGGGGGAAACCATTGGGCAGGCAAGCCTGAATCAGTACCTGGTGCTCCACAGCAGAGCAGATTCACGGGCAGCAGCAGCAGCTCACCTGTGAAACAGCCAACAGGACACAGGGCTTGGGTCTGCATTTTGGGGGCTCGGAATAGGAAGCTCTGATTCTCAGCATGGCACACAACTCCAAACAGATGGGAGAGTCTTTACTGAGATACTGCCAGTGTGCCCTAGAGATGGTTTTCTTCCACCCTGAGCTGCACTGCCTTGCTGAGGGACAGGCTCAAGCTCGCCAGGTGCTGTCTGCAAGACCCCACTGCCCCCACCAGCAGCTGCCGTACAGCCCCCCCAAGCCCAAGGAGCCCACGTCACACTTGTTTTCTCCCTCTTGCAGGAGGGCAGATTGACTTTGCCCAGTCACAAGGCACAATGCAGACTTACTGCTTTGAGTTCTGGCAGATTTGGGATACATCCAGTTAGCAAGCCCCTTTCACAGGCGAGGTTAACAGCAGGGATTCTTTGGCCTGAGCAGCAAGTCCCACAGGTCACACTCGCAGCACATGAAGGAGCCCTTTTCCTTTATTCACTTAGCATTTCCTGCCCATTTGCTTCAGCAGTAAACTTCCTGTTCTCATAATGTGTGTGTGGGATATATGGAGAGGAAAGGAGCAAGCCCATTCCACTGCACTTCTCCTCCTCCACTGTCTCTACCTCCCCATCACATAGTGCCAGGATCACAAGCCGTTTCACCCTGCTGCTTCCAGGAAGGAGGAAGTTTTGCAAACACAGTCCTTGTGCAGAAAATCAGTTTTTTTCAGAGAAAGCAGGGGCAGAACTAAGAGCACCCGCAAGCAAGGCTGGACATTCGGTTTGCACAAGAAATCAATGCAACAGTGCAGAGGGAACTGCCTCCTCTGGGTAAATGGCATCCCCAGGCAACTTTGCTCATTAAGAGGAGATCAGCTGCCAGAGCAGATGGAAGGAGAGACCCAGCACAATAACCCAAACCTCCCTGCTCTGATTTTGTTATTTCAGGAGAAAAGGGAATGGAAAGGAATGTGAGGAGGCTGCAAAACCACCAGTTAACCCTGAAGGCACAGGACCAGGCTGGGCTCACAGCACAGGCTACTCTACTCCGAAGTGGCTTCAGGAGCAGCCCTGGTGCTCCCTCTTGCTTAACCCTTGCACAGGTGAGATCAAAGTTACACTGCTGTAGGCTGCAGCCAAGGCAAGAAGCAGCCAAAATAGCCAGAACTGCACAGGCATCCTCCCCAGCACCTTGGGTGCTTCGGGTGAGCACAACCAGTCAGCTCATCTTAACTTGTGAGCATTGCAAACCTTCAAAGCTCTTCCCCCATGCAAGCCTTTTCCCATCCTCCTGCCCTGAGCTCACGTGTGAGGCTTTGTAAGGAAAAAGCACACAATTTAGCCCAGCAGTTTGAAGCCTCATAAATGGTGTTCCGTGTCAGCAACCAAGCCTAAGCACGGGAACGGAATGTGGGGGGAACCCACCACCTCTAGCCAAGATCTTCTGAGTCCTGGTCTCTCCTCCCAGCCCCTGCAGTTTTCTATTTTATAAATACACAGGCAGTGCCAGATGACTCAGCCTGCTGCTTCCCCTCAGGATTTACAGCTGGGATACCGGCAGCGGTGCAGGGGAAGGTGGAGGGAGTGGTTTTACACCATGTGAAAACAATGTCATTTGTTTTGCTGGGCACACTCACACCCCTCCAGCAGGAACACTTCTGCTGGAGAAGCACAGGAGTCAGCAACATCCTCCATGAGAAGCGATGCAAAGCCCCTTGCAAGGTGCATCCTGCACACAGCTATGGGAGACACGTGGGATCCTGCCTGACCAGCTTTCCAGCAACACAGCTGTGGGTCTCAAAGACACTGACTCAATACACTATAATTTAAAACAAAACTAAACTCTTCAGTTAAAGAAAAGAATCAGTTATCCCAAAGACTTACACCCTTTCCCTCTCCTTCTGCAAAAATCAGAGATTACCAAGCCTTTGGCTAAGGACTGCCTTGCTGGAGGGTTGGAAACCTTGACAGTGGTCACACCTAAGGAGTAACATATGTTCCTTTCCACTAGAAGTCCTTCCTGCCCAGCTGAACTCCAGTATGTGCAGGAGACACAATGTGCCAGATCCTCTGGTGAAGAACATCCCAGAGACACTTCCAGACCTCTAAAAGTAGACGGCAGCCAAGGAGGATCAACATAGCAAACCACACTTGGCTGGGTTGGAGGGCAAACTGGCCAGCAGCTCTACCCACATCAACCACAGCTGGCCAGGGGTGGGAGCTCACCTTTCGTTCATGGCACAGGAATGGAAAACAGCAGCTTGGGAGGGCCTGGGAAGTGACTGACCTGCCAAGAGAGACTTCACACTGAACCAACCGAATAAATAAAGGAGAGCATTTTTCCTCCAGCCAAGCAGAACTGCTAATGAAACCACTTTTCTGTATGACACATTTAGCAGTGCTTCGAGGAAATCAGAGAGGCAGTAAATCCATTAGCACAGAAAAGCCTCATCTTCCAGCCCTGACAGCACACTGTCAACACTCAAGGTATTTGTCTATAGAACAGCTTTAGAGGTACAAATTCAGAGATACCTGGAGTGTTTCAAAAGCAGACTCAGTGCAATGGGATGAGTGTTCATCCATGCAGCTGTACCACATGGTATGGGAACACAGGCCTGCTCC
Source organism: Scytalopus superciliaris (assembly GCA_013400415.1). Taxonomy (NCBI): domain Eukaryota; kingdom Metazoa; phylum Chordata; class Aves; order Passeriformes; family Rhinocryptidae; genus Scytalopus; species Scytalopus superciliaris. The sequence continues at coordinate 1,778,432 of VXBX01001361.1, forward strand.
AGGAAGCTAAAAATCCCTTGACTGACACAGATTCTGCCACGATGGAGAAGCATTGTAGGATGGTTTGTGTGCTCTTTTGTTTAAAAGTGCCTTCTCTGTCACTGAGGATATACCTAACACAAGCATGTGTTAGGACTGGAACAAAATATGTTCCCTGGACTAATATATACTCCTTCCCAGATTTCTGAGCAATCACAGGTATCCCTTCCCAGGGACTGATCTGACAACTGAGAGGTTTCACTGCTCCCATGTTGAGGTGGGCAGGCACCTCTGGAGACTGTCTAATCCAAGCCCCTGCTTGGAGCAGGATGAGCTGCAGAACATCACTTAGAGCAACCTATTCCAGTTTCCAAGAGCCCTCCCAGAGAAAATGGAAGTTTCCTGTATTCCAGTTTGTGCCCATTGCCTCTGATAAAAGCCTATCTTCTTTATTCCCTCACACCAGACATTTACACATATGGAAGAGATTCCCCTGAACTGACCATTCTCGAGGCTGAACAGTCCCAGCTCTCTCAGCATCCTCTCCTATAAGAGATGCTCCAATGCCTTCATCATGGTTATGGCCCTTTCCTGACCCAGCTCCAGGGTGTTCACTTCTGTCTTGTACCAAGGAGACAAACACTGGAGCCACCACTTCTCATGTCTCTTACCAGGGATGAATAAAGGGGAAAAAACACCTCCCTCAACATCCCAGCAAACCCTCTGCCTAATGCAACTCCAGAGGCTGTTGGCCTGTTGCCAGAAGGGCACTCTGCTGGCTCACCTTCCACCAGGTGGTTTTCGGCAGACAACATGAACAGGTACCTGGGCTTATCCCTCCCAAAGGGCAGGGCTTTGACCTTCTTTCTTGAGCTTCAGGGGATCCCTGTTGGCTCATTCCTTCAGGTTAGCGAGGGCCTTCCTAACAGCAGAACAACCACCTGCTGCATCAACCACTCCTCCTAGTTTGGTGTTATCTGCAAGACTGCTAGGAATGTACTCTGCCCCTTCAGCCAGGTCACTAATGAAGGTGTGGAACACTACTAGCCCCAGTATCAACCCCTGGGACACTTTACTACTGACTGGACTCCAGCTGGACTTTGTGCCTCCAGTCACAATCCACTGAGCACGTTCAAACTGGCATTTCAACCAGCTTTTGCCTCACCTCACCATCCACTTCTCAAGCTTGTACTTTGCCAGTTTGCTTGGGAGGATGTTATGGGAGAGTGTCGAAACAAAGTCAATAAACACCCACTGCTCTCTCTTCATCTACCAAACTGGTTACCAGAGTTTTACACACATCAAGAGTGCAAGAAGAGCGGGCCAAACAGAAGGAGTAAGGTGTGTTTGGGGTCATTTAGAGTGAGCAACATTGTGTATCTGAGGGTTGTTTGTATTTTTGTTTTAGGATGAAAATACAGAGGTAAGAATACCCATGTATCATCAGACAGACAGAATCTGGTTCCCTCACCTGTATTTCTCGACCATACCTTAAACCAAAAAACAGATGCAGTAGAGAGATACTGTGTGGGCTCATTTTAATCAGCATTCACCTGCATTCAGTTTACAGCAGAAACACTGGCACTCTGTCAAGTTACATCATCACATTTTGGCAGCATCTGAATGCCTCCCACTAATGCATCACACCTTCTCTCTTGCCCTTTCTTTTTATGGGGTTAGAAGAACATCTTGTTCAGAACTTTTGTATAGCGTATACAAAAATCATACAAATAGGTTGATGCTTCTTTGTTAAAGTCTTGGGCTCTTGGCCTCTTGCCTGAACTTCATCCCAAGAGAACAATTTGCTCTACATTAAAGAAACCGTGATTTGAGCTTCACCAATGGACAGGATTGCTGCAAGTACACTGACTTATTCCAGCCAGAGGAAGGAAATCAACCTGAAGGACCCTTACTATACTGACAGCACACACAGTCTTTATCCCACTGTAAAAGCCACACGTGAGCAGCTCCTGGCCACAAGTAAGAGCAGTCTCAGGCAGATAAGAGGAATGCAGGACTCTCACAAAATGGCTAAATGTAGCTCACACAGCCTTCAAGCACTGCCCTCAGGCAAGGGCCCTCTCCACCCTCCCTGAAGGCAGGAGTTCAGGTTGAGTACAAGCCAGTACCTTTTTCTTCTTCAGCCCAAAAATTTACCCAAATCTTTACTTATCTCCAAGCTCACTCCTCCACAGCCCACCCCCTTGAACCGTAACATCCCAACCTGGGCACACATTTGAGCTGGACAAGACTATGTTCATGGCTGACTACCATCACTGCATCCTAAGCCAGAAAATACCTACTTTTCCATCCAGAGATGGACTTCAAAACTGGGGCAAACTTATTTCTTTTCAATCTACAGCTAACAAAACACTTGCCTTACAGTAGTAAAAATAAAAATACTTCATCTAAACTTTTCTGCATGTTGTCAGTGGGAAAGAGAGCTGAAAAAAGCAAATCAGAAAAGTTTACTCAGGGAGATACTTAGAGAAATGGCATTTGCTAGCACAAAATCATTTTGACAGAGATCATCTGTCTGCCTTTCCTGGTTTAACCCAGTCTTCTAGATCCAGAGTCTAACTTCCTTGAAGTCAGAGGGAGACTTTCATCAATATATGTGGTCCTCAGATTGAAGTAACACAAATTACATATACAATCAGTCAAAAAAAATCTAATTTAAGAACCATTTTTTTTAAGGCTAAATATTGTATTCAAAGATAGACATTATCATGAGGGCCTTGCATGGCTTGGACAGCTCCAGCCAACAGGCAGAGCCTCAGAGGTTCTGCAGAAACTGGGATAGTAAATTCCCCAAAATGAGTTTATTTGTTGGCAAGGACAGCACAATTCCCTTCTGATTTATTTATGCTTTGAAAAAGACACTCAACAGCTTTCCAGCATTAAGACATTTTCACCCCTAAGTCCAAAAAGGGCTTAGAGCTACTTATGCCCAGTTACTGTACATTTCCACAACAGTGTGGAGCCTTGGCAGGCTTTTCAACCAGCTGGTGAGCCTCAAATCCACCAGAATGTGAGGAATAAAATATTTTTCCTCCCAAATTTCTGAGCAGCTGTTTCTCAGGAAAGACACTGGCCAGCTTTCAATGGATTTGCATAGCTGCTGGGCAGGAATTAGGCACAATCACTTTAACATTGCTCACAAAGCCAAGGGTATCTTCACCTCTCTAGTATCAGTTTAAGAGCACTTATTCCATATCACAGAAAATATTTCTTGTGTTAAGATGAACAGGTTTTCTAGAAATGCAAAAGGAATCTCTAAGGGTAAGTCAGTTTGTCTCTTCATGTCACAGCCCACTCCCTATCCTTTCAATGAATTCACTCTGGGAAACATCAAGGTTATTTCAGAGACCCATAAAATTTCCAAACAAGAAATCTATAGAGTTAATGAGATTCCTGTGCTCCTCTTTCCTCGTCCTCTTCCCTGCCTTTGGCTACACAGCTTCACCCCTTCCTTGCACATGCAATGGTATCCATCCTGAGCTGATGATGAACCACATCAACTCCCATTCAAGGGAAGATACATGCAGTAACAAAAAGGTTTAGGTTTTTCTGTTTTGTGGGGTTTTTTTCCCCCTGTTAGGTTGGCCTGGTGAATCAGCTCAGAGGCTGCTCTGACTGTAAGAGCAGGCACAGAGCAACCAGAAGTGCCTGATTAGGGGCAGAGCCAAGGGCAGGGACAGCAGCTCCCCCTTCCAGTGGCTGTGAGGTGTTTAGCAACTCAGGTCCCCTCCTGTGATGACCCACTTAGGAAACTCACTCACTTCACCCACTCCTTTCAGGCTCTTACTGGACTGGAAACTGTCAAAGGTCAGACTACCCCATCCCTTTTTATTTCATTACTCTCCCCACCTCCGGCATGTCTTAATTTGAAGCCACCCACACACTCAGATCATGTGACAGCTCCATCCACTAACACTTAACAGCTGACATTTCCCCCTAATTTGTTGATTCAGAGGCATATTTTTATACACAGTAACGCTCCAGAATATCAAACCTGTTTCATGTGGGGAAAAGTCTCTCATGAAGCCCATTGCTTCCCACCAGAAGATCTCTTCTAGTTAATATGTGCCTGACACTCAGCACTCAAATGCACCTTCAGCAAGTCACGGTGCACTGTCCTGATCACTGTCTCAATCTCCAAAGTACCCAGAGCATGAACTTCTTACTACACCATTACATGCTGTGCCCCCCCATTATTCTCACAAACCAGAAAGAAATCCATCAAAACCCAACCAACCAACCATAAAAATGCCACAAAACCACCAGATTCTAGAATCCCCCCAAAAGCACATCCTGGCTCTCAAAACAGCAGCAATGATGCCTGGCTGGATTCTCAGGGCCAGAAAAGAGACCAACAGCCAGTGGCCAAAGACAGACTGCTCCTGCTGAACCCATGCTAGAGGAGCATCTCAGGTGTTCCCTGCACAGCTGCCAGGCTAATGATGGCTTATTTTCAGGGACAAGCTCCAAGATCGCTGTTGTTTCCAAAGCCTGTCACAACAGAATTCCAAACACAGAACTCACGGGTGGGTGCCTCAGCTGCATGCCCTCCTCCAGGACAACTCATGCAGCTGCAGGGGCTTCCCTTCTGTTCTGCATCCCTTCCCCACCTCATGTCTCATGACCACAGTCACACCACAGGTAGGCCAGGAAGGTCTTTGGGCATTTTTGCAACTCTATCAGTGTGCAACACTTCTGGAGTTCCCATCCCCTGCACACAGGGGACACCCCTCTCACCTGGTGCCAGGTACAGCCCCTTCCAGTCCACAGGTGGGGGTTCAGGACCTTCCAAGGCTGCCAGGCCACTGTGGCCCCACCTGGAGGGACAGACAGGCAACCTGCAGTGCAAAAGGTTCAGATAGATGGAAAGAAAGGGATTGAGTTTCACCCCAAACAACCAGTATGAGGTAGGTGTGCATCCCAGGCTCTTACTGTTTGCCATCTCCTACAGATCCTCTAGATTTGGACCCCAAATAAGATTCAGGTTAGTGGAAACCTTATTTGCTGCTGTTGGGTTTGGATCAAGCCCCTCCCAGGTTAAAGAAACCCAACAGTTAATGGACACACAGCATACATGGAACTTCCACTCCTATTAGCAGGTCTCAGAGACGAAATAATTTTCCATCCATGCATTAAGCCAGTCCAATACTGACATCAGCTCATTTCCATTGATCCTGATTACATAATAGTGACTTAATTCTCCATAGAATTGAATTTTCCATATGTTTGGATCTTTTGCTGTTGCTACATGACTTCCTTGTTCCCTGCTGAATTTATAATTTATTATCTCTTTGTCCTGTACTTAAAATTGTGGTCTTTACTGCAAGCAGAAATTTCTACAGACTTGTTCTGGTTTTCTGATACATTTATCACATCCATTTCCTTCCATCTAAGAGACCTCCAGGACAATATTGCAGCACAGACACTCCTACAGCTTTCAGGATTTCCACCAATTCTGGAGTGAAATTACATTCTGTTACAACACACATAAAGAGTAGCTAATATCGCACCCAAGTTTTTATGTACATTTATTGTTATTTATAATTCATAAACATCAATTTTATGAGGCCTGGAACTTGTCCAAAAACCCCAACTGATTGCAAAGGTTAAAGGTTTATGGCTGTAGATGAAAATTCTCACTATGTGTGCCCCACCCAACAGACAGGATTGTCTGTCAAGAAGTAAAACTATGATGACCTCTCAGAGGTTTCACTTAAATAACACTCAGTAAGACCTTGGTTCAGTCCTTTTGGCCATTGCTGGAGGGCTGGAGCTCACATTTCCAATCTCTTAGAGAGCATACACATTTCCAGTGCTACTCACAGGAAAATTTAACACTCACGTGATGCCACTGGGCAAAGCCATTAATTTTCACACTACTCTTTTATAGTAAAGGCAGTTCCGGGCACTCAAGACAGGAGTAAACTGGAGCATGAGAACATCAAAAGCACCAGCAGAAACCAGGAGTAAACCTGTACTGTCATGCTACATGCTGCTGGAGTTTCATTTGGATTAGCCAGAACTGCAGAACATCTCAACAGACACAAGAAGATTTAAACCCCTTTGCATCCCTGCAATATCCCTTCTTATCCTTTCCAGAATGATTGAACTTATTTTCCATTTTCCTGCTAACTCTAATCCAAGAAACTTTACAAGCCTCCAGCAGAGTCAGTGGAGCTATTCACATACCCGAAGTTAGCAGAAGTACTTCAACACTTCTGTAGATTTAAGTTTGAAAGATCAATTACAATGTTGATCCAGCCTGAGAATGCAGGTCACAGAGCAGGCTAAATTCACCTAACACTTTTTTTCCCAACCTTCTTTCCCATCTTATTTATATTCATGCCTACCTCCCAAATTTCAGGAGTCTAGGCATAGGCAGGGCGTACAAGTCCTGCCAAAGGAAGGCTCAGATTTCTTGTCAAATCAGCACTTTGTTCAGCAAGAATACAAAAGGTGCCCTGGTAAGAAACTCAGGAAAGTCTTAGGAAAGGCTGCAGCATCTACAACTGCAAGAGCAGCATCCAGGCCCTGGCAATAAGGAGTCAAGACAAAGCAGGAGGGCACAGCTGGGGTGGTGTGGGGATGTTAAGAGCAGCCCTCCACAAGTAGGAGGACACTAAGGAGACCCAACTCTGTGAACATAAACAGAAATAGGGAGGTGTCAGCTGGATATATGGGGAAAAAAATTCTCCATGAAAATTTGTTGTGGCAGGTCTGTCCTCAGAGGTCAAGACCTGACAGGGTAAATTCCCAAGTGAGATGGTGTGAGTACAGTGTTGGCCCTGCTCTGAGCAGGTGGCTGGGGTGGAGACTTATCCAAGTCCCTTTGGAGTCAAATAGGAAAGCCTCAACAAAAACACATTCAAAAATATCCTATCAAAGAGATTGAGATTTAGGGGAAAGACAATTTAATAGAAGGATCCTTGGGCTGAAGAAGTATTTTCTGTGGCAGGAGAGCCACTGCTCACAGTAAGACTATCACAAAAAAATTAAAGCAATCTTCTGCCCCTCAAGCCTTCATAGAAAGAAACTCCTGCCTCTGCAGGTCTTTGAAAATGGTGTCAGTTCCTGGAAGTGCATAATCAAAACAAATCATGGTAATGGTATGTACAAAAGGAAGTTGGAAGAGGAAGAGAAGGATTTGATGACATCTGTGAGCTCTCAGCCTGTGCTGTAGGATGGACAGCAGGTGCCACATCCCTCCCACACAGCTCAGGATGAAAGCACCCATGACCCTTGAGGAAGGGATGCAATCCATCAGCCCTGCTCTGTACCTGCAAGGGGTCAGTCAGTCCCTCACCTGCACACCCTGCCAGAAGCCAGAGGGGCTGCCCTGGCCTCATCCCCAGCAGCTGCACTGAGCACAGATCCCTCCTGGCTATCGCACGGGTGGTCCCTCCTGAGCCTGCAGGCCAGCTCAGAGTCCCACAGGCACCTTGCTGCCCTCCAGCCACACTCTTGCCACTTTCTGTTTGCAAACCTCGAGCTTCTGCTCCATCTCCAAGCACAAACTCTGCACTCCCGTGTGCACAGCCCTGACAGACCTCAGGGTGATGTTACAGGGGGACAGCCGCTGCCTGCTGAGTGCAGGCTGGCTGTGACCCCGAGAGCCAGGACGGTTTTGGTTTGGTGACAGCATGCAATGTGGGCAGCTGCATCCTCAGAGCACCCCCTGGTACAGACACACCGTCTCCAGTTCCCACATCACAGCACTGGCTGTTCTTTGGCATCAATGAAAATGGCTTTTTGCTTGCCATGCCAAGAAAGTAAATCACCTGACTCTTCCATTATATACATCCAGCACTAATACATACCCCTATACATCATACTCATAAGAGTAACGAGACTTTCCAGACCATGGAATAATACTTGAAAGAACTGAGGCAAGTCACTTCATCAGGAATATTTTGCATTTAAATAGGGAGAACGTCAGAATATGCCCACTTTCCAGACAATGGGATGAACTAGATGGCCAAAAGGATCTTTCCCTCTCTGTTACCTCCATACCTGCATAGCTTGGGCCACCTAATCAGGCTACTATTTTGTAACAAATTCTGTGACCAGGGCTACACCACCGACCAGGAAAGCCCCTGGACTGAAATTCCCCACTGCCAGGCATCACTGAGGGACCTGCACTTCCTCAGAATCCCAGGGGAGCCCACTTGACAGTGCTTTGCTACCCAACAGCCTGTGCACTGCTCCTGCTCCCATTGCTGCCCACACTGTCAGCAAGCCAAAGCAGCAGAAGAATAACCTGGTGAAAAGCCAGTAGCTGTCTGCTGGTGAGAAGGAGAATTAATGCCAGAGGTGATGCAGGCAAAGAGGTGGGATTGTGAGAGTGAGGGCTGGGCCATCCTTCTCAGCAAAAATAAACTGTTAATGGCAGAATACTTCACAAAGCAAGTGTGCCAAAGAAGTCCCCACCACCTCCTGCATGCAGTCACCAAAAAGAACAAAGAATCATTCTGAGGCCCTCTTCAGGTAGATACCCATTCGTCCTTAGCCACAGAGCACAGACAGTAGCACAGAAGCACAGGTCAGTGGCTGGATGCAGAATAAAAACTGCAGAAATAATGAACACCAGTGACACTTTCCTTTCATACTGGGAATTGCCAGCAGCTCTGCGTGTGGAGCCAGCTGCGTTTCACCACATCCTCAGGGTGCCGGCCATGCCGGCACGGCTCACGCCACGCATGTGTGTGCCGGCAGGCGCAGGGACCCAGCTGTGTTTGTTCTGTCAGCTGCAGTGCCACAAAACACAGCTGCATTGGTCACCTGGCTCCACATTAAAGCAGCTCAGTAGCAAGATGCTGGCCCAGCCCTGCTGCGTGCAACTGGAGGCAAGCCAGTGACCAAGTGGGGTCTGGCCACGTCTGCCTTCTCATGCACAGAGCTGTGAAAGGTGACAAAGGGGATGATGCATCGAGGCAGGGTGGAGAGGGGGCAGCATAGATGGATTACGGAGCCAGACTTGGGGCCAGGAGAGCCCAGTTTTCATCTTGGCCCCACCTCTGGTTTGATCTGTGCTGCAGGAAGCCTTTCCCCTTCCTGCTTTGTCCACGTTGCTCATTATGTGATAGGAATGATCTTCCCCCACCCCTCATCTTTTCTGACTTCAGGAAAACTCTTGGCAAGTAACATCAGAAAAGTTTTTTTTTTTCCTCTTTTCAGAGAAGCCTCCACACTTCATTGCAGATGTTTATGGTTTTCATTTTCACATAATACACACTATGACTGACGTGTCAAAGTCATCATAGCCTAAATCTTTGCATTTTATTTCTAAACTCACTATAAAGAATTGTTCCCTGCTACTGACTGAGTCATCTCCTCTAGATCAAAGCTTCTCCTCCTCAAACTGAAACAAAACAGTTTGGTATTTGACTCTTTCATCTAGAAGCCAGTTCTGTCTGTGCTAAGCAGCAACTCCCTTTACATATTCAAAATGGAACATTTTCCTTCCTTCTGTCTGTGTGATGGCAGAACAGGCCTGCACATTTGGGAATAACTGGGGAAAAAAAAAAAGGCAAGTGTATGAATGAAGAAAGACAACTGCACATTCAAGAGTTGAAAGAAAATTTGAAATTCCAACCTAGAATCTGGGATAAGCAAACATTCTCAGGAGCACCATTTCATCAGCAGCTGGAGAGGCTTCAGCCTAAAGAGTCAGAGAAGGTGAAGATGTCACAGATGGATGGGATCTTGCTGTGGTGCAGGCTCCACTGCCAGCTCCACACACCAGGGACCCTCAGCCCTTGCTGGGGTGTCCACAGCAGATTTGGCTGTGTGTCTCCAATGCAGTAGAGCCTCCTCATCTTTCACAGTCCAAATAACTATGTCTGGAGCAAGGGTCAGCCACATGAGTGCTACGAGCACTCAGAACTGTGAGCACGTCTGCTTGGCTAAGAAGTTCCTCCTCTATCACAAATCAGCTTTTGTTATATTAAATTCAGAGGCATCTTTATCAATTGCACCAGAAATACAGTTAAGTAATGTATCAATAAAAATGGGTAGAACTCACAGTAAGCCTAATGTAAATCTTAGATCCAGTCTAATCCTTGTGGTCAGCCCATTGACTATGCTGGAATGACATCAGGAATTAATTTGGCCCTTTCTCCTTGTCTAAATGTGGGCCAACAGACATTCATGTTTATCAGGAAAAACAAAAACATATGCTGGAAACAGAGCATTTCCAACAAAAACCTCAATCAGGCATGTGAACAAAAGCAAACTTGCAAAGATTTCATAGCTAAACAGGAGTTTCAGTGTGAAGTTCTCTGACCAGAGTTAAATGTTAGAAGAATACCTTAAATAAAGCATTGAAGTATCATGCAGATCTACACATTTCTTAATGAACACACCCAGCAGCCAAATGATGTAAGAAGGTGGAATCTGGAAGTGCTACACAACAGTCCACAGCTCTTATCCTGGTTTTGGGGCAACACTGATTCCAAAGAGACAGTCAACAGCCTATGTTAACTGCAAGGATAGGCCATTTTGTCACCTGCACGGCATTAACAGGACACCCTACATACAATCTTCAAACCCTCTCACACAAGTAACACTCTCTGTGCTCAACACCCAGCTGTGCTCCTGTAAGTTCCCATGGTTCTGGCATTCCTGTAACTGACCACCACAAGAATAAACACTGACCAGAGCTGAAATGGTATCAGCAGCAAAAGAAAAAAACCCCAGCACATAAGCTTAGGGGATGTCATTATTTAGGCCAAAGAATTGAAGGAAGGCTGACGTAGCCAGTCCAAAGAAATGAATGTAAAATCCCATTCTGTTTAGTAAAGAATTTCAGCCAGAGTCAATCTTTGTCTCTGGGTGCTGCCCCTGCAATGCTCTGGCCTGGCTGGACTCACCAGTGGTGCCCATGTCTGGGCATACCTGCCCTCTCCCTTCCTATGGCACCCCAGGTTTGTCAACCTCAGCATCATCCAAAGCTCACTGTGCTCATTTGTAAGTAGTACAATAAACCAAAAGAGCAATGACAGTTTTAAGAGCTCCAGTGAGCTATCAGAATTAAAAATAAATCATTCTGTTTCGGGGAATGCTGAGCCTCCTGGGTCTAAAAAGCATTTGTTTCTTTTCTCAGCCAGACATGGGAAATCAGCCTTTAGGATAAAGTATGGGAATTCTGATTGCCATTTCACTTCCCCCCACTCTGCCAACTCCCACTTCAATTTCCAGAAATAGATCTCTTCTACACTCAAAGAGCATCTGTTTGAACAACCCAATACGAAAACTACGTTCACTGAAGCTAACCAGTGCAGAATGCCAACAGACACCAGCTTAAAGCAACTGCATCCTCGCCCAGGTCTGTTCTGCTTCATTCATTGCCAGTTTATGCTGGCTCAGTATAAACCAGTGTAACCCACAGACACAGATTTGATCAGTATTTTGGCATATACAGTTGATTAAAGCAAGAGCCTTTCAGCGAGCTAAAAGTGCGATGAGCTACCACGATTCAAGCACTCAGATGACAGACCACATTAACAATGTCTCAAGAGCTGTGGATCATGATCAGAGACAGAACTACAATTCAATACCCCAGAAATCAAAAGTATATCTTAGCATAATTAATACACTTCAAGATCGATTTACTGATGAATTTTCCTAGAACCAGGCCTTGGAGTTCACACGGCCTCACACATAAGCCAAACCACACTTGGAGCATTGATAATTTTCTGACACACTTTAATCAGTTACAGGGTCTGTACAGGACTGCACTAGGGCTGCCAGCACCAAACAAGTCAGTAATTCCTTTCAGCACCTGGAAGTCAACCTGATTTCCAAGAAGTATCATCTCACGAGGGAAACAATTTCAAAGCTCTAGCTACAGCAAATTAAACTTATGTGGCATCTAGGCAACCAGACAGTATCATCAGCTGGCACTGCTCATTAGAGAAAGGTGGGAGACACCGTGCGTGGATACATGTGTGTGTATCCTGCAATGTCAATAGAAGAGATTGAATATGGAATAAAGTTGAAGCAGTAATGAAAACCTGTGTTTATATAAAATAATACCATGCTTAACTCCAGTAAATCATTTACAAATGTCGCTTTGCTAAATGGTATGGTAGCTGACTTTTATTTTCTATCAGTAAGAAGAAACGAGACCTTTTGGTTTCTTTTTGAGGTGAGTGCATCTCCACTGTAAACCTCAGAGAATATTTGTGTTGCTCTTTAACCCATTCAGCCTTGACCCTGCAACAAGACAGGTCGTTGTTAGCAGAAAATGGGTATTATTAACTCCTTAGTATTATGATTACTTAAGGGATAGACACAATCCAGTAACACCCCATTAGACCTGTCATGAGAAGTTAGTCCTCATGTCTTCCTAGAGCCTTCTCAGAGATGGGCCAAAGGAGGTACTGCCAGAGGAATTGGTGGGTGAAGGAGGCAGAGCACTCAAGAGGCTGCTCTGCAGAGATGCCTTGTTCCAGAGGTCACTGTGACCACACACAAGCTGAGCATAACCAAGAACCACATTCAGCTCAGGGAAGCAAGGCACAAGTGTGGAGTACAAATACTGCGGTGGGAGAAAACCCAAAACCACCCAACACTGTCCCACACGCATTTCACTGGCGACTGCACTGCTCTGGGGCACTTTCAAGTGACCATCTTTCAATGAGACAGGGGAGGCTGCTGAACTCCAAACACACCTGCAGGCCCAGCACTGGCTGCACTTACAGCCCCAGGCACCAAGTGCAACGTGCCCCAGACGAGGTAAACAACCCACATGGACTGAAAAAATTCAGGAGAAAAAGCACGTAGGCACCATGCTGCCCAGCACACTCCAGACCCCCGCAGCAGCACATGGTGGAGCCAGAGCCACCCTCTTCGCTGCCCCCAGCTCTTCCGTGGCCTCAGGCTCAGCCTGGAGGGCTCCTGGACCACAGGCAACAGCCACACTTGCCTGCCTTTGCGTGGCACATCCACTTGGACCTGCCTCAAGCAGTTTCACACGCTCTTCACTCTTTTTTAAGCAAAAAGAGCTGCCTTCACCCATGTGCATGGTTGCTGAATTCCTAACAGGGACAGAACACCTAGCTGAGGTTGGATGACATGAATGCACAACCCACCCCTCATCCCAGATAACTCAGCTGCTTTGTCAAGTGAGCTCAATTAGTCTGAGCAGTTATCTTCTTCTTATCATACTTCAGCAGTTACCAACATCGAGCAATCCTACAGAGGAGGAGGAACAGAACTCTACAATCCCAGCTCTCTGCCAGATTCTGCAAGCCCCAGGGCAATGGACAAGTCTGAAAAGTACGACAATAAAAACAGCAGAAGTTCCCACCATTAAAGACTATGTGGCACATTTTTAGAGACTGTAGTAGAACAGAAAACATCCTTGAGGACACTGGATTTATACAAAGGAGACAGGACACGCTCCCCAGCCAAGCAGCCGGGATGAAGCTGCTGATGGGATGGATGGAGCAGACGGCCTCCAGCTGTCACAAGCTGCTGCAGAAGTCTGGGCTTGCCATATCTCTACTTTTAAAGGCAGCCCCACTTCCAGACTTGTGATATTTTGCTACCAGAGGTGGTGGCCAACTAACTGCTGTGACCATGTACCTTTTAACCAACAGGTACCACAAAAGTGTCTCTGCATTCTACTATTTCAGCTCGTTCACAGCAGGACCACCAGAAGTCAGAGCTGTTTGGCACTGGGACTGTCTGGACACATACACGGGCTTATTCCAGAGATGACAAACTGACAGTGCTACTGGAAAGCTGTGGGGCTGCAGCTGGCTTGGTTGCATTCCTCAGCAGAGGAAAGCTCCACATTTCACACACGCTTTGTGGAGAGACTTTCAACTAAAGCTACTAATGACATGGTGTAACCTTGTGCAACTCAGATCCTCTGCGAGCCAGCTCTTTCTTCCCAAGCCTTAATAGTTGTCATATTTTTCAGTGACAAATAGCAGTGATGAGATCTGCAGAGTGACTTTGGATCAGAGATTTCTTTGCAGATACCTTATCTCATTTCCCAGCAGCCTGCACACACACTTCCCCTTGCCACCTGCCTGAGAACACACACATGCTCCAGGACAGAGATCCCCTCCCTGCAGCAGACCAAGACCTGCTCCCCCATCTAACTCAGTCCAAGAGGGAAGGGCTCAAGCCACAACTTGAGCATGAACTACAGGAATCTCCTGGCTCAGATGAACCTCTTTCAAAGCACTGCTGCCAAAGTGTTCTGCAAACTTCTTCAAAAAGCATCCCAACTGCTTAGTTGCCCACCTCTACACCCCAAACTCAATGCCAACTCTGAAAAGCCTCATTAATTATTAGCAAGACTGGGAATCTAAACATACTTTTAAAAAGACTCAGTCTCCTAAGATACAAAAGCAAGTGAAAAAACATATGCATCACACCGGTGATGGGGGTGGCTACTGCTCCTGGTTATCTCTGGAGGAGATTCCTACACTCAGAAATAAGAAGCCCACAGGCTAAACTGCCAGCTAAGACTTGTGGATCCCTATTTCCCAGGCTTTTTCTAAGACTTGTGCTATACTTTTATCCTAACCAAATCCAAAGGGGAAAAAAACCCAACCAAAACAGCAAACCATCAGAAAATCTTTATGCAACACAGAGCACAGTCCACCCAAGGAGGGGAAATACTGGCTTTTATTAAATTGCAAGTGGCCAAGTCTGTATGTTATGTGGGAGTTTCAGTCTGATCCCATAATGCTGAGATATTTAATTCCAGACAGAGCTGTTTATAACCAAAGACAATGTTGCCATGCACCAAACCATCCTCAGATTTGCTTTCTATGGAATTTTGCCCATGAAGAAAGCAAGAGGTCAGTGCGCATAGGGAGGAAAATACATTTTAATAAGTCCTGGCCCTTGTCTTTTGATCTTCACACCACATTTCCCAGGCCTCCCCTCTGCAGCACCCTGTAGTTCCTGCACTGATCTCCACTGATGCACCCCAGCCTGTGGCAGCGATGGGCAGCAGGGACTGCCCCCACTCACACCTCGCCCAGCAACAGCTGCTCTCCCACCCAGCCTGGCCCAGCAGCCCCGAGCCAAACTGCTCCCAGGGTGCCAGCCCTGGTTGTTCTCTCTCTGGGCTGTGGTGGGAGCAAGAAGCCGGATTTGGACTGAAGGCTCAGCCCCACAGAAGGGGTGCATGCAGGCACCGAGCCAGCACTGCTCTGCTGC
The DNA here is from genome assembly GCA_013400415.1 of Scytalopus superciliaris. Lineage (NCBI taxonomy): Eukaryota > Metazoa > Chordata > Aves > Passeriformes > Rhinocryptidae > Scytalopus > Scytalopus superciliaris. The sequence continues at coordinate 1,793,615 of VXBX01001361.1, forward strand.
AGCTTCTCAAAGGGCTTGGCTCTTCTGGCCACCCTTAGCAACTCATGTTTGTTTTGGAGGCTTTTCCCTCCCAAAGCTCTGCTCCCTGGGTTTAAGTGAATTTAGCATTTTTATTTTTTAAAAAAATAAGAACTTTGGGTGCTGGGAGATCAGTGTCTTCCTACTGAACACTTCTAAGTAGATGTTTCTTTTGTGAATTTTTACAGTTGTTCCTCCAGTTTACACAAGGTTTTTAACCATGCACTGTAGCACACAGCAAGAACTTCCCAAATTTAACCCCACTTCTTCACACTGCAGCATAGCTCTTGCAAGGGAAATGGTTTCTCTCAGATTCTGCTAGGGAGTTTGCCCGTTCACTGACACTTCTTCCCTATTCACCTCCAAACCCGAACCATATAAGCAGGTCCAGCCCAGAAACAGGCTGTATTGGCACCTGCACCAGCAGCTCCTTGGGGCAAGACCCAGTCAGACACATCTCTGACCCACAGAGCTGACAGGCTGCAGCACAGACTGGACCAGTCTGTCTTGTCTGTTGACCTGAGAGAAAAGCATAAATGACTCAACTTCCAAGATGAAGTAAACAATAATATGCAGGTCATCAAACTGGCTGTGTGACTGCAGGATCCTAGTTTACTCGCTGGGTCTGGATCTGTGCTTCAGCCAGGCAGCTTCAGAGGGGAACACCTATGCCCCAGGTGCATATGCTCTGCATCATCTTTAATGACAGGTGCACCTCTAATTTTTGGTTTCCCAAGATGTCCCCTGCAGCTCTGGGCTCTCCAGTTGCTATTGCCTGAAGATGCACTTCCCTGTCTTAGATGAATCTGACCTTTCCAGAGGATACAGTAAATTAGAGTTTACAAAGAGTTACATGTTAGAACAGCATTCCTAATTTCCTCAACTGAGGCAGGATGGTCGCAAGCACAGCACTGGCCATGGATTAAAGACCTGGGGATTGAGGTCCTGGATGAGCCATAAAATCTTAAGGGATTCAATCAAGTCACTAAATCCTTCATATGTGCTGTATATTGTGATGGAAACATTGAAGGGCAAGTATGCAGCTGAGCAGGCATACAAAATTCATACTAAAAAGCCTGTGGTGCTTTGCTGTGCAGACCTGCAGAGCCTGGATGGCATGAGCTGCCCAGTTGCCTGCTTGCCCCCAGTCCATCACTGCTGCTGGGAGCTGAAAGAGCCAACCATGTGTCAAAGCAAAGCAGCACAAGCGTTTTTGCATAGACACTGCCTGTGTTCCTGGGCTGTGGGTGTTCAATGAAAGCGATCAATGACAGCCCATGAACAATACACTCATTCACAGGGCATCTCCGTCCCAGCTGGGCACGGCACTCAGAATGGCAAAGGTGTGTGCAGGAAGGGGAGCAAGACTTGAAATTCTAGTCTACACGCTAAAAAGTACCACAAGGGTAAAGGAAAAGCTTGTGCCCTGCCAGGAGCGCTTCAAAAGCAGATGCCCAAAGGCTCAGAGCTTGTGAACTAGCTTTTATCTTTTTCATTTCTTTTTTTCTTTTTTAGGAACAAAGCTTCTCTCCTAGCTTTAGGAGCAAAGCTCTTGGCAACTTGGGTAGTGGCACAGATGGGGCACAGACCCCAAAGTGGCAGGGCTACTGCTCCCACTGCATGGATCCCTGCCCCTTACTCCCAAGAGATGAAGGAAACCCCAATGACCATTTTAGGGACAGCAAAAGGAGCACCTCAAACCCGGCAGTCACATACATGCCCCCAGGGGCCATTACTGTTCACCAAATGGGGCTGAAGCCAGCACCCCTGCAGCCCCATGCCCATCTGCAGTGAGCCTCTCCTGGTGTGGAGAGCACCAGAGCGCCTCGTTTGTGCCCAGTACAATCAGAGCATCCTCACGTGCCCTGTTTCAATAAGAAAAGCAGCTGTGTGAGAACAGACAGAAATACTACACTGGCACAGGTGACAGTGTGTAGGATGGCTTGGAAGGGTGGACATGGCAGATGTATAATTGAGACAGGCTGTGGTTTCAGTCACGTAAAAAGGTTTCATGTCCTCAATCCCTGCAGAGTAAACAACTGCACTCCCACTGCCTATTCCGCAGCAGAGTCCTTTCCAGTCTCCAAAATCAACCAGGGTCACTCTCACAGAAGGGAGAGTTACTGTATATTTTATGAGGCTATGCATGACATTAATTTTCATCTGAATTTAAAAGAAGGCTCAGCTTGGCAGCTGGAAGCGGTACTGGATTTGGCACAGAGCAGTACATTGCCTTGCTTTCTCCAGTTGCCACACCAAGACAATGAACTAAACACAACAGCTGTGCAGACGATCAGCTGAGGAGAAACCACATATGTCTGTACAGAGCCGAGATCATGTTCATATGAATCAATCCATTTCCAACTCTGATTAACAAGAGTTTATAAAGGACCTCAGATTGCTACCAGGCCAGGGTAGCATGTCTTTTATTCATGTCTCCACTTTGCAGCTTAATCCCAAGCATATCTTCCCGCATTTGCAAAACCTTGTTAAAAAGAACACGTGCCGAAGTCCCAAAGAGACCCACTCCCCTTTCCCCTCCCAGTTAAAACATGTTAACTAGCAAACAAACCCTTCTTCTTTCTATGAAGTCACTATTTTAATTCTTATCAAACTAAACTGTTGGCTTGTGTTAAGAAGACAACCTCTTCTCCATGGGCAAACAATGCTCCTCTCCGTGGGGGAGCACTGCAAACACTACTGAAGACTCACCGATAAGAGATGTGAGGTTTGTATCTCTGCTCAACAGAGATAGTAAAACATGAATGCCAAACACCTTTCTTTGAAGAACTGGGCTGCAAGTTGGTCTGATTTCCACTACAGAGCTCTAACACATTAAAGATACAATAATAATCCTATAAAGCTCTCAAGGCTCACATCACCTGACATTTTAGACTCTGAACACAGGGTTGCATCACAGGGAATCACCCATGACTGTGGTGACAAGGGGACGATCTCAGAGGGCTTGACAGGGAGGGCAGAGAGATAGAGGTGCCACCAACACACCCCTCATCACTAACAGTGTATTCAGCACCTCTTCCCCTCCAAGAGTCTGGAGATGGCTGGTCACAGACCAGCTAACCATGTCTGACAAGCACGGCAAGGAATAGGCAAGAAGCCACAGCCCCCTTGTAACAGAGAGCACAAGATGGGACAGCTGCCATATTCAAAGACAAAACACATGGGAAGGAAGTGAAAGAGCATTCGCAGGAAACACAGCAGGAGCAAGAGATGAGCAGCTCTTTGTCACTACACAGCTGTGAGTACACTGACCACTCCCACTCACACCTGCCCTCTGCAGGTCTCCCTCCTGCCCCTTGGGTCTATTGCTCTTCATGCTTCACACATACTTTATATTATCAGAGAGAAGGTAGATTTTTTTAATAGCATCTCCATCAACAGAAGACACTCTTTAGGGTGACCTGACAGAAAAAACCCTACTGCATGTCAGGATCATCCTTCAGAGCTTAAACAGCCTAACAAGAGTCAAAAGACAGTATCATCCTATGCAGCTGGCCTTGCAACTTTATTTGCAGTCGCTGGGAAAGGAAACCCATTCCCAGGAGAGTTTCACAATCCCTCCTTCACTTCCCACCATGCGAGTCCAACAGCCCGAGCTATTCCCACTCCACTGGTACCACCCTGCCAGACACCAGCCCCAGCCTTCCACCCCACCTGGCCCTGCACACTCCACCCATCCAGATTCCCGTGGCTGCTTCACCTGCCATCGAAACAGGAGAGAAACCTCTTGCACATACCAGATTAGAGTCCAGATTAATGCACATCCCTGCCTGCATTTAAAGGAAAGAAGAGCTACTGTTTTGCTGATGCTTGCAAACTTAATTTCTTAAGTAACACGAGAGACCTAGCAGTCAAATTCCTCTTCCCAAAACCAGGTTGCACGACAGCCCTCTTTGAGTCCATGCATCTCTATCATTACAGAACTTCCCTGCATGAGCACTCTACCTGGCTAGTAGCAAGGATGAAGTTTTCCCATATCGTGGTAGCAACGAGTTATCCCCCACCAGAACAGCCATATATCCCCCCTGCATATTAAAACCAACTTACTTGTCTGCCTTTTCCACCTGCTCCTCAGGGCTCCAAACTCCCACACGTTCTCCGCGAGCCCAGCCCTTCCCCTGCACCTCACCAGTCCCAGGTGATTCCAGTTACAACTCCCACCCACTAACCCAGCTGTGGCCATCACCGGTGGCTGCCCCACAGGGCTGGCGATGCCTCGGTAGCTCATTAACACCCTCCCAGACTCGTTACCACCGACACAAAAAGCCCTGGCAAGGCTCTGCAATCAGTTGCGATCGCTATTCATTACACATGTGCAGAACACATCCCCGCTGCTCTGAGGGAGCAGTGTGCATATTTAGAAAGACAATATACAAAACATAGCTGAATCTTAATGCATCTGCTGTTTTGCTACTGGAACTGAATGGAACTGTGCAGACCCTGCCAGCAGGAAAAAACAAAACACCAAAAACCAAAGATTACACCATATTTGACTTGTAATATTATCTTTAACTTTGCTTTTTCAGTATGCTACTATTGGGCTTATCAAGCCTGTAAAGTAGCAATTGTAAGGAGGAAAAGGATAAAAATGCAACAGGCAGCACAGCTGCCTGTCAGAATACTAAAGTGAAAAAATACAGTCCTGGCAAAAATTGACTTCACACAGTATGCTAACTCGACGTATAAAAGTCTCCACCAAAGCAGGATTAGGGAACAAGGGCTATTACCTCGGATGCCTCTACTGAGTTCTAACCAAACCTTCCCGGTTTGACGGTAACAAGTCCAAATGAGGTCAGGCAGGAATACATTTGCTTAGTACCGAGTTTTCCCACTTGAATAATTAAGCTCCATGAGGAGGACAGAAATTACAAGGAGAGTCACATTCCCCCTCAACAGGTAAAATTTACAGCAGACTTACTCCGCGCTACACAAGAGCTGGATCCACCTCCTCCAGGGGAAGCTTTCACGCAAAAGCAGGAGGAGAAATCACAGAGAACCCACACGCATCTGACTGCCTCGTGCCCGGTCATTTCATCCCCCCTCCTCAGCTGGCAAGGAGTGCTCAGGTTTGAGAAGTGCCCGAGAGTGCCCACAGCAGCACAGACCCGAGATGCGCCAGCCTCGGCGAGCACGACCGAGCGGCATCACACAGGAAGCGCCAGAGCCATTGATTGTGGCGAAATAAATGGGCTGTGGGTGACAGCCAGCCCGGAGGAGACCTGCCAGGGAGAGAGCTGGGAGCTGCTCACCCACCCTCTCCCTAACCACCAAAACTATTTGCGTTTAGACAGCAGGACGCTCAATGTCGTGCCTGTTCAGCCCGGGAGGGTGGAAAGTCCACGCAGATGGGCGGTTTGGGGCGAAAGACGGAGCGGGCAGTGTCAGACAACTGAGTGGCGGCACAAAACGCAACAAGACTCTACTTTTAAGTGACAAAAAAAAAAAAAAAAAAAAAAAAAAAAAAAAAAGGAAAAAAACAAAAAAAAAAAAAAA
>VXBX01001362.1:0-61949 GCA_013400415.1 Scytalopus superciliaris
AGCTTCTCCCTGAACCCATTCTCCCAACCGGGCTGCGTCATACACCTTCCCTACGAACTTTTTGGACTTTTTTTTTTCATACTTTATGGACATAGAGGTATAGGCTTTGTTCATGATTTAGAAAAAGAGTCACATTTGAGAAAATTTAATTTGCTTTGTATCTCCTTTTTACACTTGAAAACTTTTGGAAGAAAATATTGTCTAATACTGATGACTGGTTTTATATTTAATGAACATGATACTTTTCCTTCTCAAGGTATCCTAAAAACTAAATGTATGAATGGTTCTGTACTTTGGTTATGTTCAATAATTTTTCAAAAACAGAGGGGCAGGGAGAGAGGGAATTAATGAGACAGAAAGGTAAAAGAAATACTATATTTCAGTAGAAAATACTCTGTGTGGCCAATGTTTTGCCCATGTACTGCCATTAACCTTACTGTAGTAAACATTGAAAAGTTTATCTGTAATGGAATAAAATTAATTTTAAAATTGCTCTTCTTCAGGGATGGGAGTAATGTCAGTTTTAATGGCAATGAATGTTAGCACAGTGAAATAGAGTGTAAAATTTGCAACATGTCAGAACCTGTCAGTTTAGTTTAAAATGTTATCACTTTATCAAAGTACTGAACTTATAGGACCTGGTCTGAATTCTCAAACCTATTGAACTAAACTTTATATTTATTTAATCAAATTTGTTCCAAAAGTAAAATGAGGTCAAATGTTTAGTATTCTGCCCTCAAAATGGTTATTTTATTTTATATCCATCTGAAATTATCAGTTCTACTTCAATGTTACCAATGTTTTGAAGGATATAAATTTGGAGGGGGGGGTGGGGGTTGGTGTGTCAAAACAAAAAAATGCCAGTTTTATTACTATTTCAAGATGTGGTATTTCCTATCCAATTATTAGGGAGTGTAAAGAAAGACCAGACTCTACAGTTACAGGAAGTATAAGTTTACTACAGGAAGCAGAAGAGGTTTTCTTTATAGTTACCAGGAGCTTCAAATATGGGCAAATCCATGACTACCATAACAATAACACCTGTGGAACTGAAAAACAGGAATACACTTGCCACTGCAGTACCAGTAAAAACTACCAAAACCATTGCATTTTACACTTGGAAATATATGAAGTTTCAAGAAAATATTACATAAATTTGACCTAGGCCTCCTAATCTTTGCCACAGAGCTTTAGATTTATGTCTGTTTACTTATGCTGTATTAGACCATTCACTGCACTTTGGTGGATCTAAGGACAATTCTATTCTGGTTCCTATATTTGGTACATTTTTGCTTACATGAAGATGTAACTCACAATGTAGTGAGATGCCTGATGAAGGATGATATTGTGGAACAGTATTTCTGCAGGACTTAGACTACAATAATGAAGGTAAACAAATAAATAAATTTCATAAAAGCATCAATATAACTGCTACATTTTTTTAGAAACATATTTTCTGATACAGGGAATCTACTCTAAAGAACTACTTTCTGAAAGGAAAGTTATTATATTTAACTCTTCAGGGTTCATATTTTCTGCTTGTTCTTTCTGGTAAACATTTATCCTAATTTTTTTTATGTCATCGCTCTTTATTGTTTTCTCTCCACCACTTTGTTTGATTGGTTGGGGGTTTTTTGGGGGGGCTTTTGGTTGTTACTTGTTTGTTTGTTATGTTTTGGGTGTTTGTTTTTACTGTTATGTCTTAAACCTACACTATCTGCTCCAGCTAAGTAAATTTTTAATGTCGAAGAAGTTGGCCACATGGAAAGACAACCTAATGCTCTATTTTTTTTTTTTTCTGTTACTTCCACTTATCTGACATGAAGAAGAGATAGTGGACACAATCTGTCCCAATCAAACATATAACCCAAAAGAAATTAAAAGCAATTTATCCATTCTTTATGTAACCATTTTCACATGGGGAATAAGGTAATAAAACACTCTGGAGTTACAATGTCAAGCTGTGGTACTAATTTTTTGTGATGATTGAAACACTAACTACATGATGTTTGGAAAAAGCTCCAAACAGTAAAATAGTAATGAACTTAAAAAAATTATTTCAATATGGGTCCTTGAGACCAGGAATGGCAATTTTCCTGACATGTTACTTTGCTACTCATCCAGTATGGAAAGGATTTTGTACTTTGATTTCTCTATACCCTGAAGTGGTAGCTAAAACATCTACTTTGAGATTTTCAGAGCACACAGTAAATTACAAGAGCAAACTGTCTGGTGCAAATTACCTACCATTTATATCTGTTCATTTTCTTTCACATTGCATTTCACATTCTATTCCAGTTTAGAGAATTATTATATTCTGTTTCTAACCCAGAGCTGCCTGGGCCATTCTGACTTAAGGAATTTTATTTGAATTTTCTAAACTGAAGGACTCCTTACATTAGATATAATGAGAAGGGGTTTTGGTGGTTTTTTGTTTCTTTGTTTGTTTTTCATTTATGACCGTCATAAACACTGTGGTCACACAAAGCCTGACCCATCCTGTGGTGTTTCCTCTCCTTATTACAGTCTTTGTCAGTGAAATGAAACATCAGAGAATTTTAATACCTAGTACAATCTCTGAAGACAGTAATATACTGTGTAACTCTGACCTTTTCAGTGTTCTGTAATTTGATTGGCAGGAAGCCATTCTTGTTCTCTGTTACATTTCTGGCAGTGTAAATCTCAAAAGAGAGGCTTTAAAGCCAACCAGTCAAAATGCAAAGTATGTCAGATGCAATGAGTAAGGCTCAGTAATATAATTTACAGATTACTTAAAACACCTCTGAGAAATGACATTCTTGTCACCAGTCAATTATTGTATAATAACAGTGTTGATAAACAGCCAAAAGCATAAAGCAATTCATACTTCTAAGAAAGGGGTAAAAAAAATTGGTTTTCCCTTGCATACTGATGGAAAGGATGCTGTTATAGGGATCAATAAGGAGAGTGTAGTACAGTCTGTATGGACAAAAGAGATATATGACACAATATAATCCTTAACATTTTGTAAATATTTTTCCAAAGGCCCTTGATTGCCATTTTGATCCTTCTTTGTTCTGACATAAAAGGAAAGTAGGGGAAAAAAAGGGAAAAAAAAAAAAAAGTGTGAAAATTAATTGCAAAAGAAAGAACAGCAACTATTCTCTTGCTAATGATTATTACAGGAAACAAAGCTTGTCAAGTCTAAAATCTGAAGTCTTTATAGTCTCTGACAGCACATCAAAGTTGTTATCCAGAACTTAAAAGACAGAAACACAGATAGAAAGCAAGATGTTAAAATCTTGGCATCTAAGACTGAGTTAAGTCACTCCCAGGTCCCATCTGATCAAGGTAACACTCACTTCAGCTCACTCCTAGACAGGTCAGATGCATTTCCTTCTGAATGTGCCTGCTTCCATCCCCTATTTACAAAGTGAAGCCTGGTGAGACGAACAAGAGCTTAGACATTTAACTTTCAGCAAGTTGTGCTGACCTTGTCTGGATGTCAGATGTCCAACCAGCTTCTTTTCTCAACAGCACAGGGCAGAAAAAACAAAAGGGCTTGGGGGTCTAGATAAAGACAAGGAGATCACTTATCAATTACTGTCATGGAAAAAGCAGACTAGACTTGATGCAAATTAATTTCATTGATTGTCAATTAAAATAGATGTGGATATTGAGAAATAAAGACAAAACCCAAACACTTCCCACTCAACTCTTTTTCCCATTCTCAATGCCATTCCTTCATTCCTGACTCATCCATCTCTCTGGACCCAGAGCAGTGCACTGGGGATGGGAAGTAGGAGATTGCAGTCAGTCCGTGAAAAATTCGCTCTGATTCTCCTTCCTCCAGCTTTTCCCCAGCTCCAAGGTGATTCTTCCACATGGCCTGTCTAAGAAGTGCCCCTAGTTGGGTCCTCTCCACAGGCTGCAGTCCTTTAGGATAAACCTGATCCAGAGTGCTCTTTTCACCAGTTCCTGTCAGGAGATGCTGCTCAAACATGGGCTCTTCATGAGCTGCAGATCTTTTCAGGAAATGTCCACCTCCTCTGGCCACCTCCTCCTCACCTTCTTTTCATTTTCTACAGGGAGATACCTGCACAAACAGCAGGGGAGTCTCTGCTGTGGTACTTGGAGCACCTCTGCCTCTTCTTCTACTCTTATCTTGGTGTCTGCAGGACTGTTTCTTACCTTCTTCCCCTTCATTCCTCTCTCTCTCACACTGCTGTGCAGTGTCTTGCCCTGTGTTTTGTTTCACTCATCTTTGTCCTGTGGTGGATGTGTTGCAGAGATGGCTGGAACTGGCTGCACCCAGCATGATCAGCCTAGTCTCTTCTAACAGAGGCCATCCTTGAAGTCCCCCCCCGCCAAAATATTATGTACACTCAATGAAAAACAGAGTAGATACACTGCCTCAGACTCCAGAAGGAAACAATCCCGATCTCTGGACACGGAATTGGTATCCATATCTGTGGTTTAAAACACAAGCTGTGGGTCATCCGCTCACCTGCAGGATAGCTTCAGACTGTGGACATACTATGATACATTATCAAACTAAAATACTGCTTTTCAAATAAGATATACAGCTACACCAGCACATGTGGTTTAAATGTTGTTTATCAATATTAATTGTGTTTTTCAGCTGTGGAAGAATCACATTAATCTTTTATGCAAATAGTTGTATCTACAGTAATGACAAAGATCCTTTCAGACTTCTTAGATATAAAAAGCTGGAAGGCAAATTTTCTTTGCTCATGAAAGAGGATATTTTGCTCATGTGAGAGGACAGCAAATATTCCCTTTATCCTTCTCTTCTTCCCCCCATTTCAATTACATTTGTACCATGTTTCACAACAGAATAGTTGCCTGTATACAACTACAAGACACTCACTCCAAATAGCAGTGACAAGGAAGGAGCCCAAGGCTCTGTTCTTCTGTCCTGACAAGCGCAAATACAGTGCCACCTTGAACAGTATTAACCAGCATAGCCCCAGTGCCTACATGGTAGTAGTAGAAACTGACAGTGGTAATGATGGAGAAAGCTGAAAACTGCCTGTCCTCTTACCTTTGCTAAATGAGCAATGACTTATCTCACTGGTATGAGTCAATCTTCTTGTCAGCCTGGTTAAATGGAGGAAGCATTTAGAACAGCATACAGGTGGAAAGTTGCTGAAAAAATTGAAGTCACTGTCCCAAACCAGAGTTCAATAAAATATCTGGGAAGAAGTTCAGAGTAAGTTCCCCAGAGCAGTGTAAAATATGTGGGAGCTGTATCCATCTAATAGTGGGTTTGTAAGTGAAAGGATGCCAAAGGCAACAGGGAGTCAGAAGAAATGAAAGATTGATGGGGACCAAAACAACTGTGGACTAGTACTTGTACTAACTGAAAAGGTTGATTAGAAAAGTAAGAATGTGCAAAATGACTCCTCTGGTTTGATAGGGCCATTTGACTTGCTTATGAAAATCAACAGAACTGAACACAAAATAACTAAGCTACATTAGTAATTTTTCTTAGTAATGCAAACAAGCTGCAAGTCCCAAACAAGTGGCTGCCTACTCAAGAAAAAAAAAAAAAAAATTGAATCCCGCCCCAACAAACCAAAATCCCACAAGTTTATTTATGCTATTAAAAGAAAAAGAAATAATATGCTATATCCTTCCCCAAAATTATTTTGAGTATGTGTTGTACAAATAAGCCGTATATTTTCCTCTAAATGCTGCTTTCTCCATTGATAAGAATTTCTTGCTGCTGCAGTACTGTTATATATTCCCTATCCTCCCCTCCACTCCCCAAATCGGTCTGCTATAAGCTAGGAAAAAATATCTCAAAGATATCTTCAAAGAAAATTTGTCTTGGTGATAGTCTGGTAGGGGAAGAGGCTGCTCTTATACAAAAATAGTTCAAAAATCTAAAATACTATAATTCATCTGACTTTAAAATTAACATTTTAATGAGACTGACATAATCCTGATTTGCCTAAAATTGTTTCAACATTTCAGTCAGCTAGAAAACACTTTCTTGTTCTTTCCAACATACTACCAAAAAAAAAACTATTTCTGAAGCACAGAGAGTTGCTAGGGAATCCGTAAAAACCTCCTATTCAGTCATAACAACAGCATATCAGTTATATTCTTCATACGATAGAGATCTTCTTCATCTCTTGGATTTATAAAATATTGCTAAATTGTGCATAATGGGAGTCAGATGAAAAAACCACAGTGCTATAACTGTATTTCCTTTACAGCATTCAAACTGAAAATTACAAGTAATCAGGGAAATAATACAGCAGGAAAATAACAGTGAAATGCAAAATTAACTAGAAATTTTAGCCATGGGACTCTCCTTTTGACCATTTTTTGTTTCACTTTACTCTGCTACATTAAGTTTACTTTTCATATCTAATATGGAATGACCACATAAAGGATCTCCCTAACTTTGATGCTTACAAATTCTTGACTCATATAACTTGCTGTATATCACATGATATCTCTTACTCATTGTTCCTGAAATTTCCATGTCCGGTAGAGCCAGCTAGCTGGCTGCAGGATGGACTCACAGCTGGCCAAGGTCAAGCTCACCAGGAATGATAATAACATCTCTGTCATAACATATTGAAGAAGGAGGAAAAAAAAGTTACTGTGCAGTTACTGTGAACAGAGAAGAGCTGAGTGAGAATATATGAGAGGCACAACTCTGCAGACACCAACGTCACTGAAGAAGGGATAGGAGGTGCTTCAGGCACTTGAGCTGATATTCCCCTGCAGCTTTTGTTGAAGACCATAGTGACGCAGCTGTGCCCCTGCAGGCCCCTGGAAGTTAATGATCCACTGACAGCCCGTGGAGCCCATGCCAGAGCAGGTGGATGCCTGAAAGGAGGCTGTGAATCCATGGGAAGCCCCTGCTGCAGCAGACTCCTGGCCAAGACCTGCAGACCTATGGAGAGAGGAGCCCAGGCTGGAGCCGATTTACTGGTAGAACTCATGACCCTGTTGGGAGACCTACTCTGGAGCAGGCTGTGCCTGAAGAACTGCACCCCATGGAGAAGTGGCCCACATTGGAGCAGTTCATTCCCATGGAATGGACTCACATTGAAGAAGTTCATGAAGGACTGTCTCCTGTGGGAGGAACCTCATCCTGGAACACAGGAAGGACTCCTCTCTGAGAATGAACTGACTGTAATCCCCATTCCCCATCTCCCTCTGCTGTTGTGGGGGAGGAACTAGACCTGGGAAGGAAAGAGGAGTGGGGAGAAGGTGTTTTTAAGTTTTGGTTTTACTTCTCATTATCCTGCTCTGATTTTGTTTTTAAAAATTTCAGTTAATGTCCCAAAGTTGACTCTGTTTTCCCCGTAACAGTAATCAGTGCGTGTTTTCTCCCTGTCCTTGATTCATGAACCTTTTGCTGTATTTTCTCTCCCCTGTCCCTTTGCAGAGGGGAGTGACAGACTGGGTTTGGTGACTACCTGGCATGAACCAGGGTGAACCCACCTCACAACCATAGGAGAGGTTTCTTTACTTCCTTTGATATTTTTTTTTTTTTTTCATTTTCACTATTATCAATGCTATGAGCTTAGAGTCAGCATAGATTCACCAAGGGAAAACTAACCTGACTACTTTCTACAATGGGACAACTGTCTGGACAGATGAGGGAAGAGCAGTAGCTGTTGTCTATCTGGACTTCTGCAAGGCTTTTGGCAGTGATAACCTCATAGGCAATCTCAGGAATTGTGGACATGAGTGGATGGTGAGACAGATTGAGAATTCTAGAGTCATAGAATCAGTTGGGTTGGAAAAGACCTCAGAGATTATCAAATCCAACCTTTGACCGAACACCACCTTGTCAACTAGAACATGGCACTAAGTGTCACATCTAGACATTTGTTGAACACCTTCAGGGACAGTGACTCCACCACCTTCCTGTGCAGACCATTCTAATGTTTAACAACCCTTTACATGAAGAAATTCCTCCAGATAGCCAACCTGAACCTCTCCTGGTGGAGCCTGAGGCTACATCCTCTTGTTGCTAGTTGACTGGGAGAGGAAGCCTCACCTTGCTACAGCCTTCTTTCTGGTAATTGTAGAGAGTGATAAGGTCACCTCTGAGTCTCCTTTTCTCCAACCTTCTCTTCTCCAAACTCAGCTCCCTCAGCTTCTCTTCAAAGGACTTACCTTCTAGATACTTCTCGATCTTTGTTGTCCTTCTCTGTATTTACTCCAGCATCTCAACGTCTGTCTTGAAGTGAGGGCCCCAGAACTGGACACAGTATACCTGAGGTGCAGACTCACTAGTACAGAGGTAGAGTCACTTTCTTAGTCCTGCAAGCCATATTATTCTTGATAAAAGACATTGGTGAGACTGCCATTGGCAGTCTTGGCCAGATGGGCACATGTTTAGCCACCTGTTGACCAGCACCCCCAGGTCTTTTTCCGCTGGGCAGCTTTCCAGCCACTATTCCACAACACTGTAGTGCTGCACAGAGTTGTTGTGACCCAGAGCAGGACCGTGGCCATGTTGAACTTCATACTGTTAGTTTCAGCCCATCAATCTAGCCCGTCCAGATCCCCCTGCAGAGCCTTCCTAAACTCCAACAGATCAACACTCCCACCCAACCTGTTGCTATCCACCAGTTTACTGGGGGTACACTTGATCCCATCATTCAGATCATCAATAAAGATATTAAACAGGACTGGGCCCAACACTGATCCCTGAGGGACACCATTAGTGACCAGCTACCAACTGGATGCAGCACCATTCACCACCACCCTCTGGGCCCAGCCTTCTAGCCAGTTCTTAACCCAGCAAAGAGTGCATTTGTCCAAGCTGTGGGCTGCCAGATTTTTCAGCAGAATGTTGGGGAACACAGTATCAGAGTCTGACTTTCAATCAGAACTGGTTGAATGGCAGGGCATAATGGGCTGTGTTCAGCCCACAGGGTCTAGTTGGAGACCTGCAACTAGGTGTGGTCCCCAAGGGTTGGTAGTAGTTTCAGTATTATTGTTTAACTTATTCATCAGTGTCTTGGATGAAGGGGCAGATGCCTCCTCAGCAAGTTCACTGATGGCACAGAGCTGGGAGGAGTGGCCGATACCTCAGAGAGCTGTGCAGCCCTTCAGAGGGACCTCAGCAGGTTGGAGACATGGGCAGAGAAAAGTTATCTGAAATTCAACAAATGCAAGTGCAGGATCTTGCACCTGGGGAGAAATGACCCCATCCACCAGTACAGGCTGAGAGAAGAGAAGACTGCAGAGAAGGATCTTGGAGTTCTGGTGGACAGCACACTGTCCATGAGCCAGCAGTGTGCCCTTGTGGCCAAGAAGGCCAGTGGTATTCTGGGCTGCATCAGGACAAACTTTGCCAGCAGATTAAGGGAGGTGATCCTGCCACTCTACTCAGCCCTTGTGAGGCCACATCTGGAGTGCTGTGTTCAATTCTGGGCTGCTCCGTACAAAAGAAACATGGGGTGGGTCCAGTGGAGAGTGACAAAGATGACTAAGGGACTGGAGCATTTCTCTTACAAGGAAAGGCTGAGGGAGCTGAACCTGTTCAGCCTCAAGAAGAGACAACTGCGAGGGCACCTCATCAAGGTCTATAAGTATCTGAAGGAAGAGTGTCAAAAGGATGGAGCCAGGCTCTTCTCAGTGGAGTCAAGAAATAAGTTGAGGCTACAGCCAGAAACTGATGTACAGGAAGTTCCACCTGAACATGAGGAAGAACTTTCTTTCTGTGTGGGTGACCATGCACTGGAACAGGTTGTCCAGAGAAGTTGTGGAGAGTATCTTCTTCTCTGGAGATACTCAAAAGCAATCTGGATACAATCCTGAGCAGCCTGATCTAGGATGATCCTTCTTGATCAAGGAGGTTGGACTAGATGACCTCCAGTGGTCCCTTCCAGTCTTACCCATTCTGTGATCCTGTTTTTCTGTGTCAGAAAATCAGGGGGGAAAAAAATCTCTCCTTTTTTCTTCCTTAATAAGGGGCAAGGTATTTGAGACTGAAGCATGGGAAGTGTCATGATATATGAGGTGTCTGATAGCTGTTAGATAAACACCTTAAATTTATCTATTGTTATATAAATAAATATTTTAGACTATTCTCTTGGCTTCTGTCCCAGTTACACAGGACATGATTATTAGATTAGAATTTAAATAAATTTGTTAACTTTTACTTAGAACAGGTAGAGTTACATTTATGTAAAACTTCATTCTATTTCTTCTGTGCTATCTACGTGTTTCCATTCTGAGAACAAGAAACCATCTTTTTTATCAGTTTCTGAAGGGAAATGCCTGAAAGATCACATTGCTGTAGAATGCAATACAAGAACGTGGAAAAATATTTTATAATGTAAGTGCAGTGGTATGAATGGAGTCATCACACATCCTCATGTCTGAACATCTGCACCTTTCACTGACACAAAGACCTTTCCATTAGCTGAGAGACCTTTACCCACTGAAGCCATTTGAATTCATTCTTTGATCCTTGAAAAAACTGTGTTTGATGCATTAGTGCCATTCAGGCTCTAGTATCACAAACAAAGCCTATTGTCTTTGATTTTCTACAGTTATAATTAGACAGTGAATATATACTTTTCTGTTTGTTTGTTTTAAAAGAGTAATTAGTAAAAATATAAGAGTTTAGGAAAACATCTGTAGTTCAGTTATAACCTTCTTGTAAGAGGTTCAAATAACATTTTAAGGTCTGAGTCAAATGGGAAAGCAGTTTGATACTTGCAAATTGCTAATAGATATTAATAAATGTCAATCAGTGGTTAATTCAAAAAAGGAAAAAGAGGATTTCAAATGTGTGATGGGTTGTTTTTTTGTAGGCCTTCCTTGGTAACCAGGGTCAAGATCTAGGAAGTATTCCATCCCATCTCTTTACGTAATCAGGTGTATATAAACCGAAGGAGGAGGTGTTCTTTCTCTCTTTTTTTGCTTCTTTTCCTTCTCGGGCTCGCACGCTGACGAGCTCTCNGGATATTTTCATACAATGATCAGCTACAGTATTTTGGAAAATTTATATCATGCATTTCATTTCTGAGTATTTTACGTTTATAGGTCTCATAGATTTATGGGTTCATTTAGGAATAAGAAAGTCCATAAAACTTAGACTTTTATGTGTCTTATCAAGGGTGTTACAGCATATAATATTGGTACTGAGATTTAATGCCAATATGAAGGTTGACCAACCAAACTACATTTAACGTAGGAAACCTGAAAAACCAGCAGAAATAGAAACTGAATTTAAAAAAACAAGGCAAGCACAGCATATTTTAAACCATTTGCACCTGTGAGGGAGGGCCTCTTCTCAAGATACTCTGAAAAATGCAGAAAATGCTTTAGGAAATCAGGATTTTACCTGTAATGAAAAAGCTCAGCATGACTCAGGTTGTTGGATCAAAACATTTTGGAGGTCTGAGTTGTTTCATGCTTTTTCAAGGGGCTTTATTCTCTCTTTCCCATGCTTTTCTTTCTCCACAACATTTCTTCTTTGTCATTTTGTAACAGAAGTTACAACTCAACCATACAGAGAAATCAATGTTATTAAAAATAAGTAAGGCATTAAACAAGACTAAGCATGAAACATGATAGATGATCTTTGTGTTTGTTATCTTCCACAGAAACTGTGTTGGACATGGAGGTCCTGTCAAACAAAATTAAGAAATCTTAATAGTATGTAGTCACATACTCTAGCACTTTACAGTTGTCAGGCTAAAATATCCAGTTTTAAAATACGTGACTTTATTTATATAGTTTCGCACACTGTGTTTGATACCATTAAAATACTTGTAATTATATAAGCGGATGGGAAACAGAAGAGAATACTAAAAAACCAAACAACAATCCCCCCCCCCCAAACAAACAAACAAAGAAACAAAAAAGAGAGGGTGAGGAAAAAGGGATCAAAGGAAAATCTAAAACCTTAAAGGTAAAAAAATCAGAAAGAAGAACAATTATTAATATTTTTGGAACTGGCTATAATTTACTTCACGTCAGTCATAAACCTGAGAATGAATATAGCAGGAATCTGGTCAGACCCTAACTGACTGAGTTCACTGGGATTTTTTTAATTCTCTGTAGGCACTAACAGGCTGCCAGCCTTGGGCTGTAAAATTGCTGTAGCTCCACATGTTTCAAAAAAATTGTAAAACTACTTCCTATTCTCTGAGGATTTGACCTATTGTTTAGAAATTCCATAGTTGCAGAATTAAAGATGATGGAAAAACAAACAGAAAAACCTGAGTCACTCTGAGTTTCCACTCTGTCACTGAACTGTCTCTTTGAAAATCCCAGGCAGAGTGAGACAAACAAGCTCAGTGAGGGATCCCAGTGGAGCACTCTCCTTAGCAACAATAGTCATATAAAATGAGTTTCTGCATCCTCTTCTTTTTCATGGAGCTATTTCTGGTTTAGAAACTTTTAAATGCTACAGTCAGAGTAATTTTTGAGTCAATTGGTATCTGTAAAGATACAAATGAGAAAAAAAGTTACACAATACTGTGTTTTCTGATACAGTGTACTTGATAAAAGACATTTTTGTCACTTATTGGAATTCTTTCTATTTTTAATACTGCCATCATAGCAGTTTATATTTTTATACTCTGTTAAAAGAATTAAAGATTAGAAAATTAAATATTTTGTATGTTTATTTAGGGGCAGTTTCAGGTCAAGTTTCTGACAAGTTGAAGTGCCAGTTATGTTTCTTACACACAGGGTTTGTTTTTTACTATGATAATAAGTTCCTATGGCATTTGTTTCTTTCATATTAGTCAACACTAAAATCTAAATAAATGTTATACTAAATTCAGGTTATTTTGAAGTACTTAGATCTTGCAGTCAGTGTATGTATGGTAAGGAGAGCCAGTTGAATCCAAAGTGGACAAATGCAATTAGTGGCAACAGTTGAATTACAAGATGTCAGAGATGGTAAGAGTTTGAAAACAATTCCATCCTGGAGTAAAAGTTTCCAGAATGCAGTAGCTTGGAATTCACTTTCAGTAAACAGCTGTTTTTTGTATTCAGTTTCTTCATCTATTTGCTTATGCTTATGCTTCTACAAAATTACATTGCATCGCATGAAAAAAAATTATTTTCTTTGAAACTAATATTTTTAAAATTTAATTCACTGCCTTTATGTTTTTATAAGAAATAAGGATATTTCCCTACTTACATCTGTCTGTCATTGTATGTTTGGCTTGGCTCCCTGCCAAACCCAAACACCAGCTGGTCAGTCTCTCCGCCTCTTCCCCTCTCCCCACAGGGGAAAAAAAAAAAAAGTAGCAAAAGAAAATTATAGAAATATATATATTTACATATATTACATTTATATACAGTTACACACTACATATATATGTACAGGAATCCCAAACAATCCCAACAGGGCAAAGGGAAAAGGGACACAAAAAGGGTAAAACCAAACAGATATACACAATCAAAACTCAGGAATTAGCTCAATAAAAGAAGACACCACAAAAATCTCACTACTTCCCTTAAGAAAAGCAAATTCTTCACCTCTGCACCAGCTCAGACAAACAGTTCAGACAGGCCTTGCTCACGGAGATAAGCGAGATCAAAACACCAAGACCTGTCACCAAACTCACCCAAGGAGGAAAAGAGAGCAAGAGCACCTCCTCCTTTGCCTTATATACACCTGATTACGTAAAGATATGGGATGGAATACTTCCTATATTTTGACCTGGTTACCAGGGAAGGCCTACAAAAAACCTATCACAGTCATACAGGATTTTAAATGGAGCACAGTTTTCCAGGTTTAAATCTTATTTGGTCTTTTGTGCTTCTGATGTCTTGCAGCCTACCCTAGAACATTTTTGAGTTCCACTATTGCTTGAGACAGTTTGATATAAAGTATGAACAATGTTTAAGCAACAGTATGGATTTATGTATTGGACTAATTATATTTTCTGGTTTGTTTTAATTTCCATGCTTAGCATTTCTATCTTTCCGTCTTCATTTATTTTTTTTCCCCCCACATATTGACAAACTTTATCCCCTTTTTGACAGAACCATGTAATTTCTGCTACATTCAGGAAAACTTGCATAATAGACAGAATAGCTTTCCACAGCAGCAGCTTATTCTCGCATTCTAATACTCAAGTCCCCATAATGTCTGCTGTATACACTTGGGTGCATTTGGCTGTGGATTCCTCATGATGCTTTTTAATGACCTGGGATCTGCCTGCAAAAATATCCTTTGTCTAAAGGCGAGGAAAGTAGAACTATTTCATATTGAAGAATGCAACCAGGAGTTGCTTTCCTGAGTGTTATCTATGCTTGCTTGTATCTAGAAATTCTTATCATCTTTACTTTTCTAAATGCTGCTTCTCAAAGTTCTTAAAAACCAGTACAGTCTGATTACACTGTGGGCTGCTGAATTGATTATATGACTTAAGGATCAGTGACCCACATATGCATTTCATTACTTCATTAAATATTGGTTCCCGATTTCCAGTTATTCCTGTGCTTTGCTCTTTTTGTGTTACTTATATATTATCAGGCTTTTGATTGATTTTTGTAAACTTAATTGCTGGACTCCTCATCTCTCCTCTGGCATGGATATATTCCTAATGGTCCTCAGTAGTTTAAAGGAGTTTTCCAGAATAAAAAGATACCTGAAGAAGGCAGCAGTAGGTCTTTTCAGGTTCAGTTTGATCAAAAATGCTTTCTGAAAAGTTGTTTAGTGCAGTTGCATCTCCACACCATTAAGGTTTGCCTCTTCTTTAACTTCTTTAGTAAGAATATAATCTCTTATAATTAAGATCCTTGTACTTTCTTTCAAAGCCTAGTTTATTTTATGTCAGTATTGACTTGCAAACTCTTACATATCCAAAGCCCTTTGTACTCAACAATAGTTGTCAAGAGGCATGTGAAATATTACCAAGCTGTTTCAATGACACTGATACTTTGCATGTAAAAATACATAGAGTTAGCAGTTTAATCTGGTAAATCATCTAGAGAGTCCTCAATGGCTGGCAAAGATTAGTCATTCTTTTTCATTGCTTAGTTGGGTGGCCTTGTACAAATTAATCTGAACATTTTCTCATGGTACAAAATTTATGTTTTTATCTATGGTAGTTGGAGTTGGAATATTGTAGTTGGGATATTGAAGGTTATTTTGGTTGAATATTATTTGTTTATTTACTTTTCAGAGATTTTTTAGTTCTTTTGCATGACAAAAATCTTCATTTTGCATATGACATTATGCATATTTATACTTTCTGTTTTGCTATAATTGTATCTGTAATCCCTAATGAGTGTTTTCCTTCCTTTCCCATTCTGAGGATATCTTCAAATTATCCTCTGGTCATATCTATATATGGCACTGCTTTGTTGCCCAGCAACTATGTCTCAGAGTACAACATTCTTGTGTGTGCTTCTTACTGAACATTTTACATTTGCAAATTTGTCTTAACTATTAGAGTCGTTATGAGACATCACAAATGTTTTTTCCTCCATTTGGTTCAAACTAATATTACTGTTTTTCAGCATTGCTTGGATTAGAGATATAACTGAATTAGCAACTAATAGAACAGCCTAGCTACAGATACAGCATTTGAGTGGTCTTTGCAATATGTGTTCCCTAAAGATCTCTGGATAGACTCTTTATAGGCTACAATCTCTTCTTTGCTTGAGCTCTGAAACTATTCAGACAACACCTGGACTACAGATGACTAAGTGACAGTGACACAGATGAGACTGGGATCACTAAATACTTTCTTTGCCTAAAATCTTCACCAACGGGGGCTCTAAGGTCCCTGTGATCAGTGAAAGGTTTCAAGGTTGAGAACTACCAGCAGTGCATAAGAACTGAGTCAGGGATTACTTGAGAGTGTTGAACTTATACAAGTATACAGAAATAAAAGTCTGCATCCACTGGTTCTGGGAGATCTGTCTGCTTTCATCTTTAACAGATCATGGAGATAGTGGAAATATTCCAAGTAACTGGAGAAATACAAATATTGCACTCACATTTCAAGAAATCCAAATGAACAATCCAGGGAAATGCGGGCCAGTCACTGCTCCCTGTGGAAATCATAGAGCCAGTCATGTTGGAACAAATTTATGGCCATACAAAGAAGACGATTGCGAGTAGTCAGCATGCAAAATCATGATATGATAAAGAAAGCACTGGATTGCATCTAGTTTGATCAGTAAGGCTTTCAACATTGTTTCCCATAATATTCTTGAAACCAGACTTTATGGTCTGGATGGATGGACAACTCGATGAGTAAATACTGATTGCATGTTCAGGCTCAGAAGTTAATAGCTAGTGGGTCACGCTGTTCCTCGAGGTAGGTAATGTAGAATAACACAATAGTATAACCTGTATCATTTTTGGTTTGACATCATTATCAATGACCAGGAGGAGGCATTTTCATCAGTTTTGTGTAGAACACAAAACTGAGGTGAACATTTAATACCACTCAAAGCAGGTATGTCATCCAGAGAGTTGTCATCCTGAAGGAATAAGCCAACAGGAGTCTCATGAAACTCAACAAAGACAAATGCAAAGTCCCACACCTGGGATAAACAAAACAAAACAAAATAAAACAAGCTCTTGCAACAAAACTTGGGCACTGATTGGCTGGAAAGCAGCTCTGCTGAAATAACCTGGGGGTCTTGGCTGGCAGCAGGAGAAGTATAAGTCAGAAGTGTGTCCTGAAAGCACAGGCCACCAGTGCATCTTGGGCTGTGTTAGTAGGGGGATTCCTGGTAGATTATGTCACTCTTGCCACCAGCTGCCGCAAGAGAGGAGCCCCAAAGAGGAGATACAAGGACTCCCTCAAACAACACCTCAGCCTTGGCCATATTGACCACCATCAGTGGTCCACTCTGGCCTCCAATTGGGAGGCATGGAGGCACAACATCTATAACGCTGCTGCTTCCTTTGAGAGCGCACGCAGGATCAGTCTGGAAGAAAAAAGACAGCGCAGAAAGAACCGTGCCTCGCCAATACAGCCTGTGGAGACTTTCCACTGTGCCTTTTGCGACCGGACTTGCCTACCCCGCATTGGCCTTTTTAGCCACCAGCGCGCTTGCAGCAAACGTGGGGAGAGCCCTTCTCAAATCTTCGTTCGCGAAGCCCAGCCATCATGATGATGATGTCACTCTACTCAGCATTAGACAAAATTTGTAATACTTCAGCCAGTTCTGGACTCACCATATGGTAAAGACTGCAGCAAGTTCAGCAGAGAAGAAGGGAGATGACAGGAAGGTACAAGTCCTGCCCTATGAGGAAAGACTGAGGGACTGGGGCTTGTTCAGTCTGTGGAAGACTTGGCTTCAGAAGACCCTGCCCATATTACTGAGGAGGTCATCAAGAAGACAGTTTGTCTTCTAAGGTCTCATCAAACCAGAATTTTCCTATGATTTTATGAAGCTCGTGGGGTAGCTGCCACATTGAGACATGAGATAGTTTAGTTTCACCTCAACCAGTGATTGGATAATTACCTTTTCTCAGTCTGTTGAATGTACTCTTACAACATAGACACTGAACAAGAAAACTCAGAGCCTTTGTCATTTCTCTGGTTTTCTTTTGCTTAAACCTGCTTATAGTGCTGCAGTAGTAATAAATGTTTGAGTTAAAAGAACAATTCTAAGCAAATTAAATTCTTTTTATACAAATATATTTTAATAATACAATTATTAAAATATATATTAAAAAATCTGCTGTCTTTACAGTTTGAATGACTTTCTATGTGACTCCTTCACATAATCTTTCTTTAGAGACTGTATTCTACTTCAATTATTGCCCACAATCATATCTTCAGGTTTCATTCGCAGCTGTATCTGTGTGGTCTGTTTTTTGCTCTCTAATTTCTAAAATTATTTTTTGCCTTTATGTGGATCCTGGCAGTCTCAGTGCTATCACTACTTCTAATGAATCATGAGAGATTCCATGGACATAAACTAGCTTCAAATATTCACTTATACCTACATGAAATAACATAGCAGATGTGGAAGAACTATTTCAGATTAACATTTACCCCAAGCCTGGTTTTTCAGATAGATTACTGATTACTCAGATGATGTAAAGCACTGCACTGACTCAACTGTAGCATATATAGTTATGCAACTCATAAACAACTGATTTAAATGTCTCTGAATAGTTGCTGTGCTACTTGGAGCAAATATTCCTTACATTTCTAAAACTGAACAGGTTTTACGTGAAACAAAACTAAACAAAACAATCTTAAGGAGAGTCTAAATTGTGCAAATAACATCCAATCCACAGTAGATAATAGAGATAATTTTAGAAAAATGAAGTAAGTGAAACAACCATAAATTTTCACTCACTGTAAGGAAACATCAACATATCACTTGGGGCCAAAATAATGGTTTTCTTTGTCTTTCATTTAGAAGTATGGCTTCATTTTTTTAAAAAATATTCTTTAATTCACATTAATTAAAATATATTATAATGTATCACTATTCAGTGAGAGGAGCATTAAAAAATATACTCCTTTCTGTTCCCTATTCTATGCCTTCATTCCTGCATTAAACCCATCTTACTGTTTTCTAGTGAATTCACAAATCTTAAATGGAAACCAGAGCCATGTATACAAAAATATAGAAATTTCTGGATAAAGTAACTCAAAATATCCAACTCACAGTATGGGGTCTCTGTTTTTTGTTTCCTCATGGTTACCACCGCTTTTCCCAGAGGAATTGTATAAGTAAAATGTAACAGAATAGCAAGAGAGTTTCCAAAATGTACAATAATTAATTGAAAGCAGGCGAGTCCTTCAGTATTTAGTCTGGGAGTCAAGATGATTCCATGTTCCAGTTTCAGCTATGGCAGTGACTGACTTTGGACAACTTTTCTGACTTTTTCTCCTTGTTCTTTATTCAGCTCAGCTGCACACCTGAGTAAAAAGCAAGTCACAGTGACAGCCAGCTGCTGTGCCTAACCCATGCTCTCTGGGGAAATAAATTGAAAAGGAATAGGGAGGGAAGAGAACACACTAAACCACCTACCATTTCAAACCAGATAATTGCAGGTAGCAAAGAAGTGTCTAAATAACGTGCACATTCTGAAAGTCCTTAGCGAGCATCACCAAGATTCTCTTTGTTGAAAAGGTTCTCAATCTCATGAAAAAAATGCTGTTGCTGACATTTTACTGGGAGATGACAAAGCACTGTTTAATACCTGGCACTTGCATTCTACCTTCTGTATGCCCTGTTTTCTGCTTATGCTAATAAACAAGTTTTGTTTATAATTATATCAGGGCAACACTAAACACTGCTAGTACTTGTCAGCCTTATGTTTAGTCAATCACCTATGAGCAGTAAGAGTTTGTAACAATGTTAAATCTTGCTAAACTTCCCACTGTCTCTCTAATCAGACTTGATTTACAGACCGTGAGTGAGACCAGCCTCAGTGCTCCATCACTGAGCAATGTCAGAATTGAGACATACTGTCACAGCAGTGTGGAAAACACAGTAGTGATGATCTCCGTTTTACAGCAGACATCATTTCAACTTCGATAACATACTCATCATCAGATTGGCCTCATGAACAGCGACAGCTTGTGCATTTGCCAATGGGATTAATAACACCTATTTTGGTTTTTGTGCAGAATGAGGAGGAAGTGTAACCTGCTGTTGGAAATTTTGTATATACATATGACTTCAGGCAAATAAATAAATTTAGAGTTACATGCCTAAAATTAGGTATTTGAATTACTAGTTGATAAATGACTATACAGTGTGATGTTGTGTTGCTCCAAGAAATGGTAAAACCCTTACGTCTGTTACAAAAAGCAGGAAATCTGGGGGTTTTTGTGTTTTACTTTGTACAGTTTATTTTCCAGTCCACGAGTCTGTTCAGTGAAGGGGACAACCATGAGGTCCCCATGAATAAAGGGCAGTAGGCAGTCTTTCTCACAGTGTGTCCTGCAAATGTTCACAAATTTCATGCTCCTTTTAGTCTTTAGCTTAGTCACCAATGACAGGTCACAATCATAAAGACATTTGTACTTCAGCTTGGTCCGTAGATCAATCCTCAATATATCTCACTATCATAGGTGCCAGCAGTGTAATTCTGAGATTGTGTCCAACCACAAAACATTTGTTTACAAAGTAGTTTTTGGGGTAATCAAAGGTAAGTAACACACTTGCCCATTATTTCGACCTGGTTCATAACACTAAACATAATGGTGAAATTTTTTGAAGAATTATTAGTCTTACACACCTAAGACAAAGACAACATATTGCTGTGAGGCACCTTGCCAGAGACTGATGATTTAAATTCTGTGGAGCCAACACATTTTAAAGTACACGGTTTAAGTGCCATTGTTATCCAATCCTTATTTATATCTTGTAACTGGGAAACACCAAGGCACAGAACAGAACTCTGCATCATACAGATACAACTGAAAATCTAACACAGCCCAAGTATTGTCATTTCCGAATGAGCCAGAAACCTGATTTATTGAATGTACTCTATCAATGTTACACCAGGAATGGCATGGTTACAGAACCTTTTACATTGTAAGAATGTGTAATTATGATTCCTCCTTAAGAAGAAAGAGATTTTTTTTAGAAAATACTTAGTATTTTTCAACATGCTGGGCTGTGTAAAACTGATAATGAGTTGAAAATTAAGAATGTCAGCAGTACATTGTACAAAAGAGCACATAAGCCAGTCAAAACCAGAAACTATAATGAACTTTGTGTTTGGGTTCTTCTGGGAGGGGGCGGGCGGGGGAGGGTGGCAAGGAAGGGCTGAGCTGAGTTGTTTGGATTTGGGGGTTTGCTCCTTTGTTTGGGAGGAGGAGCAAGAAAGAGACGCTCATGGGGAAAGGAAATAGACCAAGTCACTGTAGCTTTAGAAAACATCCCTAGAAATACTGTGACAGAACTAAAAGTGCTGCATCATTTTCTTGCAGTTTAAACTATTATCATAAACATCAATATTCAATAGACAGAAATCGAAAGCCCTTCATCAGCACCAATTCCCAATGAACTCAATGGTAATTTTGCATTTGTGAGGACAAAGTGTCATACACCTCTCTCTGAAGGAGGCAAACAAACTTTATGCAGAACTAAAATCTGTCATATAGGTTGTTTTGAAGGCTTATGTCCCCTTTAGATGTTTCTATGGGGTGGATTTTTTTGTTTTGTTTGGTTGGTTGGTTTTGTTTGTTTTTTGTTTTGTTTTTTAATCTCGACTGAAACCTGCAGGATTTTCTCAGATATTATACTTATGTCTAGTATTATAGTAATCATCATCTTTCCAGAGGTTTTTACTTATTATTGCACCATTGCACCACATATGTCTCACTTTCCTGGTGATAGCAGTCTTCTTAGATATAATTTAGAATTTAAATCACTTGGGCTATGTTAATGTAAAACAGGTAGGAGAACACTAATTTTGATAGGATAGTTATATGAATGAACAGTGAAAGATTTCACCCAACCATTAATTAATAATAATAAAATGCAAATCAGTTTTACAGAGACAACTGCAACAAGATAAATGTTCTTGGCATTAAACACAGATCTCCAACTACATTATGAGAAAAAAAAAGGTTTCTTTTTAGATCCATCTGCAAATTATGTTAACACTCATTTTCATTACTTTCAGTTTTTAGCTACTCAAACAAATATTTATCAAATATTTTCTTTGATAATTGACAGCATGTTCTGCTGAGGCCATATTCTGTTTCACTTATTCACAGTTACTGGATATATTTTCTATGTATACTTTATTTGCATTGAGCTGGATATCTTGAGGAGTAAGATGATATTCAATGAAATGAATAAGATGCCAGAACAAGTGTCCAAATGCACAGGTAATTTGGCATTTGGTTATGGTTTAGCAGAAAACATTTTAAGAGAGATGATAAATAATCATGCTACTCACATTTTACAATTTTATTTGTCTCAGATGTAGAGCATTATTCTGAGTGAGGTCAGGGGATTAACAGGCAATGAGAACTAAATATCTAAGGTAAGGAAAAAAAATCACCCACCTACAGTGAATAAGAACATTAGGACTGGACTAATGAATAAACAATATCTGCCTTTTTGTTCAGCCTCTAAACCATTAATAGATATTATCAGGGAGATAAGTTGGTACATGAACAGGAAAGCTGAACTGAGTTGAACTGCTCTGAACTGATCTGAACTGGACAGATGAATAGACTAAAATTTTTTGACAGTAGATACTTGTGAATATTTTTTGGTTTTAAAGATGTGGAAAGAAACATGCAGACTGCTGTATAAGTGGGAAAATTAAATAAATATATACAAAGAACATTGTGAAAACTATGAAAGACTTGGTAATTGAATCAATATGGGAGAGTAACTGTGGAGAGAAATACATGGAAAAAGATTATGAACAAGAAAATATTTGCACCAAAAAGTCAGGCAAAGTATGTAGCAAAGGTCTTAACTAATATACCACCCTATTACAAGGATATTCATACAAGATGGAATAAAGCAAAATTCATTGAAATTGAAATTCATTGAAAATTCATCTGTGTGAGCACATGCAAGAAAAATGCTCACTTTTATTTGCTTAATATTTCTAAATGCTGAAACTAGAAAGATCTCCAAATATATAGAAGTATGAGTGCATCTGGGATTCAATACATTATATCCACAGAATCATCATCTTAAGTCCCACAATAACATTTTTAATGTGTTCTTTTTCAGTGCTTCAGTTGATGTCATATATGTTGTAATCATAGCATGATAAATACCAGAGTGCAGTGATCAAAAACAAATAAGTTCGTTAAAATACACAGGGGAGTTTCTTATCTTTTATATCAGTTGTGTCATTGTAGAAATGACAAGTGAAAAAATTACATTAGAAATTAAGACATTAGAATAAAGGAATCATCAAGAGGACAGGTAAAACAAACAATAGAGAGAAGTCTAATACATTCAAAATTAAAGACTGAAATGGATGAAAGTGATAGTTGAATGCTAGCATGAAGTTTGTAGTGTTTTGGTGAAAATATTATCCCCAAGTCCTTTGAAAATCTAACACTTTATAGAGGAGAATAATGTTCATATTTTGGTTTTTAGTCCACTATAACTTTGGTAATCTCTAAACACTGGGGTGCGTCTTCAATGTAATATTTAGAATAAGATGCAAATGAAGTAATATTTAATTGCTTGAATAGATAAACACGTATGACAAAGCATATGGTTGGTGTAATAGTGTATAACACCAAAATTATTACATTATGAAAATAATTAATAATTAGACCCACTGCAATCAATAACTCAAATAATTTATGATGGAACTTTCTGTTGTTCATTCAGCCAGAACAGTATATTTGCTTTTTCCTATTTAACATGTTCTTAAATTTACATGATAAAAGTATAGAGAATTCATAGAATGGAGATCATTGACTAAAAATGTTACCAGCTTTCAAGTGGAGCGTGTAGAAATAAACATTATGCAGGTGCTTGTGAACAACTTCATACACTTATTCTGAGGCTATCACCACAACAGAGTCCACAGTTGCACAAAGATCACCTCTCATCCTGCCTCCAGGCTCAAAGCTCTGAGCATTTCATATGGCTGTCTTTCTGAAGTCAAGTGGAATTTGGGATCCATTTCCAGCTTTTATTTTAATGTACTTAAAGTGAGTTCTTTTAAGATTTTGCTTCTGAGTCCCTTAAATATGCATTACAGCATACCCTGATTTAGAGGAGCTACAAAATATGAAATAAAGCTGCTTATGACATCAGTGTAAGTCAGCCTGCAAGCATAGAAGGTATTGGAACTGATAGCCTTTGAATCCTTTTTGAATTTAGTAATTTATTTATTACTCTGCACACCTATTCTTGTAACCTCATATGAATGTGCATGCTAGTATCCCTGAAGCTTATTTGAAGCCTTTTGAGGCTTATTATTAATGAGATTTGTAGAGAAGCATCTCTGTTGCTTGCTGTTAAAGAATAGATTGCTCAAATTATATATGTTCCAAGGAGAAGACATACATATAAATCCTTCTCTTAACTTGTATGCAGATATTAGTAGTGGAAAAGATTTTCTAGAGAAGTATCTCATCACTATTAATCCTTGCTGTTACAGTATAAAATTATAAATAGTTTTATTTATGTTATACAGATAGGGGATTTTTTTGTAGTAACCAAGACAGCCATTGAATCAAGTTTCAAACCATTTACAATGAAGAAGACAGCCATGCCTTAAGATGGCCTTGTGACAAAACCTATGAAATTGAAGCTACAGCTGGGGAGTAGCAGGTTGTCTGGGTTGTGCCTCTGTATGCACCCACTGCACTTAGTTATTAATTCTTTGTATGACGTGGGAGCTTCCCACTTCATCTACATAGAAGAGCCAACAAACTGGCCTGAGACAAAGACTTACCTGCAATAACATGAGATTCAGGCAGTAATGAAGATTTCCCAGGCAGCTTCTGCTGCAACTGCACCGACTGATAGGCACTGTTAACATGGTTGCTGTGTTGATTAACCCTCTAGATGGAGAATGTGGCCAGACACAGTCAAGGGCCATTCCTGACATTAAACTGATGAAAATTGTACATAAAAATTATTTTTGTAAATAGCCAGTAGAAACTGTTCTTGCAGATGCAAAATGTTAACATGAGACAACCCTTTGTAAACAGATGAGATAGTTTGGAGATATTTTGTACAAAGCAGAAGTGAATCATGCATATGCTGAGAGGGTCATGCAGGACCATGGTCCAGCTGGGCATAGGAACTGAGCAGATCAGTGTTTTGAGGGACCCCACTCAATCCAGCTGGATGTCATCGCAAGGACCCTTACAACAAAGATTCCCATCACCCTCTGGACTGCAACCAACCCTCCTGTCACAGAAATTCAATTCCCATTATAGTATTCAAAAGATCCCAATAAATTAGCTTTTGTTTGTTGGTTGGTTTTGGTTTTGTTTTGTTTTTTTTAATAGGCATTCTGACCATGAGTGCAACAATGTGCAATTCAAGTATGCACAAAACTGAAAAAGGAGAACGTTTATGCAATACACACACATAGACGTGGAACTTCTTGCTCAATCCCTTTTTTTTATGCCAATATATTTTATACTTAATTTCTTACCTGTGCTCAAAGGAGTATCTAGTGTTAAAGTAAATGGCAAACAATGGACGTAGATAAAAAAAAAAAAAGTGTGAAATTAGGATCAACCATCCTTAAAGTGTAAGGTTTAACATCATTACTAAGAAGACCTGTACTTCTCTTTTATTCCTTTTATGAGGGAAAAAGTAGTGATCATCTGTGCACTGAAATTAGCAGATTTTTTACAGTGAACTTTATATGAGGTCTTTGTGATGATTCTTTTAGAAAGATAATACAGATGAAAATTCATCAGATATGAAGGTAAGATAATTGGCAGTCTTCTCTAGGAGCTATTTCGAACTAAAGATCAGTAAGATAATGACCAATAGTCCCGGAATATGAACCATACAGTTCTGGAATAAGTTATGAACGGTATTCAAGACCTAGTCACACTTCAAAGTGAAGTTGAAAAATCATACCACAGTCTTATGCATCAAGAATAGCTATCAGACTATAAGAAATAGACTGATAAAATCACCATGTCACAAAATTATCCACCGATAAATTCATTGAATCTATTTTTTTTGTTTCTCCTTTGTAAGGTCTTAATGGTATATAAAAATGAATTGAAAGTAGTATTGAGACTGCATATTTTTTATTTAATATTGTACATCATGTTGTATTTTTTTCACTGAGAAGGTCATAGTAAAACTAATGGATTTGAGTCGATCCAGTTTTTGTAACATGGCTGTATCTATCATAGCTTGCAGTTTTAGATATGCAGTCCAAAGCTGAAAATTTTCTCTTTTCTTGTAGAAAATCTTCAGTCTGAAGAACAGTCCAAAAGAAAGTTTAGATTATATTCCTCTTGTGGGATGGCTGGAATTTTTTGGCCTAGTGCAGGGAAAAAACTTACAGCTGTCAAACCTTTTATCCTAAAATTTCTGTTTTGAATTTGAAAAGCACTTTCTTTTCTGTGAGTGCAAGTGTGGATCCAAAGAGGATCCAAAACCCTTGTAGTTTTTATTTGTTTTATCTTAAGAAAAGAGAAAGAGAATGAAAGTTGTTAAAACTTGTACTGAATTACTGATTATAAAATAATGAGAAGTGAGGAGTGGCGTTGTTCCAGTTCAATATCCTGATCATAAAATGAATGTAAATGCTTCAGGGATGAAATATACTTGGACATACAGACATTATTACAAAGTTACATTGGGACTTAAATTAATAATTCACACCTGACATCTTCATCCTCTATTTTGCTTTCTAAGCACCTATGAAAGGTCAGAGTTCATGGTTCCACATACACAATTTGTTGTCCAGCTCCAGTTGGCACCTAGGGGCCATCTGTGTAACAGCTTGGTATGCAACATCTCGGTGTATTTCTCTATTATTTCATCAACTAGGTATCTGTAAATTTTTGCTCTTTCTTTATGTCTACCACGGCATTAAACTGATTAATTTTACTGGTTGTAGGCATCTGGTACAATTTGTGGATTACATAATTTCTTTGTCATCTTCTGTCATTTAGACCAGTTGTTCTCTGTTTACATGTTTTTATTAAACACTCCATGTATGCTAGTGTTCATGTGCTCTTTTCTTTCAAAATATTATTTCCCTGTCTGCCGGCGGCTGTGGCCGAGTGGGATCCGCCCCTGGATCCGTGCTCCTTCTTGGAAGGACGCCGGTTCGAGTCCTGCGGGTCTCGCTCTGCCAACTTCGTCCGGGCTTGCCCCGGCCAAGGCTAGAAAGCGTCCCAGGGCTAAAGGGGGTGGGGCCAGTTCCGCGCACGCTGAGCTGAACGTAATAAATCCATTCGCGCAGGCATAAAAAAGCATCGTCGTTCGCAACGGCTAGCCACAACAACAACATTATTTCCCTGTCTACAAGGTCTTTGCTTAGATTACTATTTTCTAAATTACATAGACAAACCTTTATTTGTAATTTGGACTTGAAAACCTGAATCATTTTGTTTGCCCTTGTGCTGGTTCAAAGATAAACCGGCAGGAGGAATGAATCTAATTCACAAACAGATTATAAATCAGAATTATAATTTAGTAAAAAGATCACAATCAGTACAAGGGTACAGAGGAAAGAGTCCCTTTAACCCACAAAAAAACCAAGTGTGTGACCCAGCAGCCTGGGGCACAAACAGAATAGTAATAGTCAACCCCTGTGCTGAGCACCACCTTGCCCTCCTAGCTACAAAGTAGGAGGAAAGAAGAAACCTGTCGGTGAGGGTAATGGTCACAGTCCAGTCAAGAGTGGCAGACGCAGTCCTGCTGAGGCTCTGGTCCTCCTCTGGATCAGAACAGCCCCAGTCCCAAAACCCCAGTTTATATGTGCTTAGGCTCAGGTGGGAGTGCCCAGTACCTCCCCCAGGCCGGGGAGTTTCACAATGGGTGATTTACACTCTGACATATTTTTGGAATCCCTGCTGGCCCATTAGCAGACATGACCCCTCAAGCTGGGTATGGAGGTGCTGATGGCTTTCCAGAGGGGCGTTATCACACTGAGTCACTGATGTGAAGACAGGAAGCATTTCTTATCTCACAGAAGTTCCCAAACACCCAGCTTGTAGCCTGAGGAATCAGGTGTACCCCAGTCAGCTACTGCAAAAAAGCATTGTTAGCAGTTCATGAGTGGGCCAGGTGGAACTCTTTTTCATGGGGCAGGCAGTCTCTTTCCTGGTTCCATGGTTTAAAAAAAAAGAGAGAGGAGGTGATCCCTCTGAGGCGCAGAGTTGGTAGATGAAAGAAAAATTCCAAGATTTTAAATCCATAACAGCCCTGCACTGTACCTTTTCAACCTCAACAATGCACTTCTTATATTGAGAAGAATAAAACTGCATATGATAAAAAAAAAATCAATTCAATTTTTAAACCACTGTCTGGGGACCAACATAAAGTGCCTTATTAGCAGTGTACTTTTTCTTTGAAATCAGAATCTTTTGTGAGATGAATTTAGGTCTCCCTGATTGCAATAAAAATAAATGGAATATAATGGGCCAAGGTATTATACAGTACAAGGCTCTTCAAGCTAAATTTGGTCTCACTGTCAACTAGGCCAGATATGTTACTACAGGCATTAGTGTATGTAAGATTTATAGTCAATGCAAACTCTAATAATGCCAAAACAAAAGAATCTGTGCAAACCTGAAGTAATTCATTAGACATCTATTCTAGTCACCAGCTGGAGCCATGTGTCATCATTAACAGTAGGTTTTAAAGGTTTCACAGAATAAATTAAGTCAGGAAAGTTTAAATTTTATGATTATTCTTTGGCTTCAATTATATAGATCCTTGGAGTTGAAATTTATGTTGTTCATTAGAGTTAAGTAACATTCAGAAATGTAGAAAAGGATAGCAATCTAAAAGAGAAGAGTAAAGGATGATGAAGGAAGACAGTGAGATAATCCTACCACTATTCTTATTTCATTTTCATATTGTAGTCCTATTGTTTCACTAAAATAACAGATGATTAATTAATCCAATGAGAAAACAATATAAAGATTGGATCACTTCATTTCTACCCTGCTCTATTAGCTGAACTAATTGATGGCTGCATTCCAACATAGTGACGTAATTCATTTGTATCTTCAAATGAAGTCTTCAATATGACCCATACTGTTGAGGTTTTTGTTTTTTTGTTTTTTTTTTTTTTTTTTTTTTTCGGTTTTTTTTTTTTTTTTTTTTTTTCGGTTTTTTTTTTTTTTTTTTTTTTTCGGTTTTTTTTTTTTTTTTTTTTTTTCGGTTTTTTTTTTTTTTTTTTTTTTTGGGTTTGTGGTTTATTTTTGGTTTTTTTTTTGTTTTTTCATCTGAGACAACAGTACCATTAGATGGCACTCTGGGTAAAGTTGAAAAATTACTTTGTAAGGCTGTTTCAACTCAAGTATTTAATCAAAGCATAGTAAAAGAGAAAATAGCAAATATATCATCAAATGAACATATATTCCTATTCATTATACTTTCATCAGTCTATAACAAATTTCAAAGGATTATTTGGATATTACATTTGAAAAAAACATTTTGTATCTTTTTTAAATTTTGGGGAGGGGGGGGGTTAGGTAAGAGGTAATGAATGCTTCCTATAAGGAACATATACTAGTTTGTTCTTTTTTAATCCTATTTTCAGTTTTCTATAGGAGATATTAAAGGCAAAAGTAGGAATGTCAATATCTAATGTTGTAAGACAAGTATCTCACAATATGAACATTTCACAGTATTTGAAAAAACAAGTTACCTCTTAGGTATGTGTAACTATCTCATACACATTCTATCTGAAAGTGGAAGCCCAAAAATTTTTACTAATATCAAGCTTGACTTTCCTTATTTTATATGTATAAATATTAGAGTGCAATAAAAAAATGCTTTTGAAGGATGATCCTAGATGATTTTTGTGGGTTTTTGTTTTGGGTGGTGTTTTTTTTTTTTTGTTTGTTCGTTTGTTTGGCTTGGGTTTTTTTATTTGACAGAGGAAGTTTCCATGAAAGAAAGAAGCGAGCAAAAATTCTGAAACTCGAAACAGTGTCTTTTTGTCTATGTCTACCTCTACAGATCTCCTAAAACCTGGTGGAAACAAAGAAAATAGAATGTTTAAGTGATGATATAGAAAAGAAATATTTTAAAAATTGTCTTTTAACTTCAAAATTGCCCTCAGTTAAATTCAAGCATGAACCCAGTGGAATCCTGTGCAGTTGCTAAAGTACACTGATGCAGAGCTGGGTGAAGGCCTTAGTAATTGAATTATTACCTGTCTTGTTTCTTATGCAAATTTAGATTGTCACAGTTAGAAATTCTTACACTTCAGAGGTTCAATTCTATTTTCAAGCTGCACTTAATAACTTGTTTTCACCCAACATTCCAAAATGTTCCAACAGCTGTAGATTTAATCTCTAGACACCTCTATCCCAAATAAAGCATCAAACATATTTCAAGCAAGTGCTGTGAATTCCAAATTAGACTTTTTATCATGAACACTAGCTAATGTGCTTCATTCTGCTCTATGTTGTGAAGAAGAACAAATGAAAGTTAAAGGGCTGGAAGTGTCCTCTAATATGCATCTGGGGAGCAAAACATTCTCAGCAGTCTTGTCCTGCTTCAGGCATGTGAAGTTAAGTTACTAGAAAATCACATCTTGGAAGCTTTCCAAATTTTTAGGGTCAATTTGTCAAATAATTTATGCCATGTAGATTTCTGTGGTTGAGGAGTTCCTTAGAAATTTTTGAATAATTTATGAAGGGAGAGTGACACCATGTCCCTAATATATGATGAGGAAAAATTTAGCATGTATTGGTATCCACTAATAGCATGTATTTAGGATTAGTATTCACTCACAACACGACATAACAATCCATCTCATAGTGCAGGAAGATTGACTGATCCCTGGATTTTATGCCTTGTTTCTATCCCCACTTTTGATAATTGTTAAGTTCTTCTCCTTCCCACCCACTAGTACATTGCCATGAGAAGTCCCATTTTCCAGCAGTGTTGGTTGTACCTGATATTCAGACACAGGTGTGAAGCTGCCTTTCTTTCTGTGGGCAGCCTTTGCAAATTGTTCCACTCAGTTCCCTGTACAGGGGGAAATTCCGTAATTCTGCCTCCACTAGAGCACTATAGACTAGACCCAAGTCTTCAGTCATTCCCAGGTGACCCAGCTGAGCTCTGATAGTGTTATTATTCACTTTGCAAGTCTGTGTTAAGAAAATTAGGTAGTAGAGAAATTAAATTAAAAAAGGAAAAAAATATTTACAGAGGAAAACTTTTAAAACTGGAGAACTTTCATTCACCTCACAAAACTGTTTTCTACATCTTGGTTATAATCTGGTCAAATATATACACTCAAAGACTTATTTATTCTTTTTCCTTTGCAATAATCCCTTTGATGTCTTTTGTGTGGACATCTTTTCTTGACTGTTCTTGGCACTCAAAGGTTTGTTTAGCGGTAGTATTTCTTCAGCTATTTATTTTTTTATTTTTTATTCAAACAGTTAATTAAACTAAATAAATGCAGTGAATTCAGTAGACATTTTAGCAACTGGATCCATAAACATATTTTTATTTCAATTTCTATATGAATTTTCAGAGTTTCCTTTACAATGGAAACTCTAGTATCCAAAATTCTACAGTTATTTTCTTGATGCTTCAGAATTCCATCAATGCATGAATGAACTAATTGAACTGTTACCAGTGTAAATCTCTCCATGTTGTTTGGATGCAAATTTCAACTCTGTGGAATATTAGTATTTTTAAAGATAAAATAATAAAACAGTAACATGACTGCTTTTGTTTGGTTGATTGGGTGACTGTTTCCAAAACTATCTTTTGTGGTGCAGGAGAAATGTGAATACAAGGAGACATAGAGGAAACAGAGAAAATATGTTTTGTGTGTGTATCAGCACAAAATGCCATGCTCTGCCTAGCTTCAGACAGAAAATATGCAGTTGCTTTCCATTGCAGTTCATCTGGATGGGATAATTACTTTGCCACTCTGCAGAGGAAAGACCTGTCACATCAGGAGAAATGCTGGAGCTGAGTAAGGCAGCCTCATCTGCTCCCTGTATAGCAACTGTCATGACTAAGTAAAGGCAACAGGTGATAGGAGTAGGTGACTTCTGGCGAGGCACCCAACTGCTGACCTGATGCACTCTCTAGAGAGCGTGCTGCTCACCAGGGACTTGTGTCAGGGATGGTACCAAGGGAATACCAAACCTCAGAGACTAATCTCCACCGACTATTCCCACTACTGTTGTTTTGTTTGGATGCCAGTGATACAGCTAGGAGCAGCCTGAGGAGTATCAAGAAAGATTACAGAGCCCCAGGAGCAGTGATAAGGGAAGCACAGGTAGTTTTTTCATCAGTATTCCTGGTCAAAGGGATGGAAGTCAAAAGGGACCATTATATCTGGAGAAGCAACAATTGTTACAGGACAGATGCCATAGCCAGGGGTTCAGCTGCTTAGACCATGGGACTTGCGTTGAGAAACTTGTTGTGCTAGAGGCAAACGGGGTCCATCTGTCGAGGAAAGCAAAGAGAATCTTTCGTAATAGACTTGATGAGCTGGTGAAGAAGGCTTTAAACTAAAATTGGTGGCAAAAGGGAACTTCAATCCATCCCATTCCTACCAGTTTCATGTCAGTGCTGCAATGAGATGCCCAGAGTCTGGCAAAGAGTTGCATATCAACAGGAGAGTACCAGGAAAGCAGCACAAAGGAATTCCAGTCACTCCAGTCAGTTAGGCAGCTTCTATGGGGGCCCAATTCAAATGCCCCTATGCAAAGATACACAGCTTGGGAAATAAACAAGAGAAGTTAGAGACATGCACACATCTCCAGGTCTAATACCTTACTGGCATCATGGAGATGTGGTGGAGTCACTCCTATGACTGGAATAAAGGAATGGAAAGATACAGGCTCTTTAGGAAGGGCAGGCAGTGAGGACAAGGAGTGGGTGTTACTTGACATGATGGAGACCCATGACAAGATTTGAAATAGATGATCTTTAATGTTCCTTCCAACTTAAACCATTCTATGATAACAGAGAACTAGAACAGAAAGCTGTGAGCCAAATGTCTGCTACAGAAGATCCTAAAAGAAAGTGAGCAGTAGTAAGACAGCAGCACCACACATTTACATGAAAATATAACAGAAAATGACACTCCCTTTCATGAAGTGCACTGACTATGATGAAAAAGCAGTTATCATTAATGTGTTAGGCAAATCCTCCTGAACTGTGAAATTCTCCAAAGGTCTTTTACCTGGTGCCTACCTCTTTTATACATCTCATACAACTGAAGATCTATCCACCTATATTGACTAAATAGCACTGTGGTGTCTTTATTTTCATATCTTTCCCTTATCCTTGTTCTTTCACTCACAGCAGACCAATATGGCTATGCAGGAAGACCTCTAAGAGAAGTAACAAAAAGTCTTCTAGTGCCCTTAGCCTTTCTGCATCACACCCAGCAACTCACTGAGCAGAGCAGCAACCATATCAGGAATCATGGCTAGGCTTCGCGAACGAAGATTTGAGAAGGGCTCTACCCACGTTTGCTACAAGCGCGCTGGTGGCTAAAAAGGGCAATGCGCGACAGGCAAGTCCGGTCGCAAAAGGCACAGTGGAGTCTCCGCAGGCTGTCCTACATGCATATTGGTACAAACATGAATCAGAAGCTTTTATTACTTTGCACAAATGAAAATACAGATATTAGCTAACTTAGACTAAGTAGAGTATAAAATGGTCAACAGGAACCAGATGGCACCCTATCGTTTTGTTCAGGGTGGAATTTGTCTATAGTTTACAATGCACAGCAGAGTAGTTTGCAGCATATACACTACAGACTGATGCTCCAAAAAAAAAGAAAAAAAAAAAAATTTAGTTCAAACATTTTTACTATTTCCTCCTCCCCCAACTGATGGACACATAACAGGAAGTAATTAATATGCTAGACAATCCCCTCTAGTATCTTAAAAAAAGGGCAACATTTTATTATGTCTGATCATATGGACTGAATTGCAAACTGACAAACTATCTGGGGTTGTCACAAATCTTTCCACCTGCACTGTCTAGGAATTCAAGTTATGTAGCTTTTTCCTGTGTAATTCCATAACCAGTGAATATAACAATGAGTTAACAGTACTTGTTAAGGTAAATATATTTCATAATCTTTCTCACAGTCTTCAATGAAACTATAAGTCCATTGTCAAGACTTGATGGACATTTACTGTTTAACAATTCTTTCTTGGGCAGGTGCCATAATCATCATCATTATTATTAAATACCAATAATTGTTACATAGCCATAGATATTTTTTATATAATAAACAGTATTTATGTAATATCTGTGACTAGACTTCCTCAAAAGCAACAAGTTTATTCCATAACAAAAGTTAAGGTTTGGAACAAATTTTCATTTTGCATCAGGACAACAACAACGCCCCCATCAAAAATTAAACAAAGAAACAAAACAAAAAAACAAGCAAAACAACAACAAGAAAAAAAAAACCACACAAAACCCAACCAAACAAAAAGCCCTCTGCAAAACAAAACATGAGAGAAATGCAAGAAGAGTCCAAAATGGCAAAAAGATTAAGGAATTAATACACACCCAAGCAAGCAGCTGGGGTAGTACTGATGTTGTTTACCATTTGAGACAGCTTCCCATTTGATCCCGGTAATACATCTTCTCCCTTTCTATTTCCTACATTGTCACAAACAGGAAAAAAATATTGTGGAAACTGTAACAGTGATATGAGTTTATAATTGGAAAAAAGTACAAACGCTGCTTTCTATCGCTACTACCACTTCTCAAAGTAGTTCCAGTATGTTGATTATCCAGTCAGCTGGGAGGAATATTGATTATGTTTGGTTAATCAAAGATGTGCAAATCCTGGTTGAATGACCAGTAGGAATACATGGAGGGATGGACTAGCCAACTTAGGGGTCTGTGCTGCATGTAAAGCTGCTAAACAGTTTGAACAGCATGTACGATCTCTTAGCCATCACTGGACCCAGAAATAACTTGTATGCTCTGTCCATGCATAGAGTTATGTAACACAGAGACTGTTCCTCTGTCTAATAAGTGGAATGATGGAAACAGATGTTAAGGCACTGGGTGAAAGGAATAGAGGGAGAAGAAAAGAAAAACCTTAGGATATGTCTATATTAGAATTTGGTTTGGCCCTTGAGCAAAAGATTTATACAGTAAAACAGATGGTGCTGAAGATCCAATATGAAACATCTGATGTACAGGGGGCTTCTTCAGATTAGCTGTTGTCTTATCCTAAGAGATGAATGTTCATTAATCCAAGAATGCATTAGGTGTGCTCATGGGGTGTATTATCTTGTTTAGTTTCATCTAAGAGAAATCTAGTTTGTGAGCTCCAAGCCTGCCCTGTGATGCAATCTGATATCCAATGGCTGGAAAGAATAAGCAGATTTAGTTTTCACTCTTAACCCCCCAAAAAATTGTAGACACACTCCTAGGCATTAGGAATTACTTATTCCTTTCTCTGTCTTTTGTCCAGTGCTTGCAGGTTGTGTATACAATGCACTGAGTGCCAATGACTATTTAGGATATCATTAATGACTAATGGAAATATTTTAATTCCAGGTAAATCCATTAAGAATTAGTTTAGTAATTAATTTTTCATCCTATGACTAAGAAACCTGTGGGTGATAACACTCTAATTCTTTCTTCAAAGACACAAGTTGTGAAAGAGTGACTGAAATGTTCATTTAGTATCATCAACATTTGTTTCTTTGTAATGCATGGAGAGATGTGAAGGATATATTCATATCCTCCAAGCTCACTGTATTTTTTCAGTGTGGGCATTCCCTCCCATACAGACTAAGTTTTGTTAACTAGGTCTGAAATTCACAAGATGTGGTCAGCTTGTTGAAGTTACCTGAAATAAGCTGAAGAGTGTTCAACCCTAAATTTCTTGAATACTGTAACAGTTCAGAATTAAGCAAGTGAATATGGTGAGAATTTGCAACCAACTGTATTTTATAGTGGCAGAAACTCGATTTTATCTTATTAAAGAAAACAAATTTATGTCAACATGTTTTAAACTTTCCCTGAATTGCCCCTGACATGAGTGTCAGAGGCCAGTGCTTTGTTGTGGGACTGTAACTCCCTGCAATGTTTTGCAAGTGGAATGATAGCTCCAAGAGGATCTTTAAGTTCACAAGTAAAAGACTCATAAACAACCCTAGAGATTTCAAAGACAAACAGTGAGTGCTTCTCAAGTATTTGCAGTGTAATAGATTCTTCACTTAACATTGGAGTATGGAGCTTGAGAAATTTTAACTAGGCAATACTTAAAACTGTTTAAAGCTGGTTAACAAAGAAATTTAAAAATAAGCAGTCTGATTTTTTTTTAATGTTCAAAAAATGTTCTTACTTTAATAAGATGAAGATCACAACCAACATAGAATATACTCCTATGAGCATTTTGCTGTATAAAAAAGGTATTATCCCCACGTTAATAATGCAGGAATATGTAGAGAAGTGACTTCTTTATGTGCTAAATGAGAAGATAGAATCAGATAGATTGCATATATTCTTACTCAGTTAATTACACTATGTCTTTTGGAATTAAAATGTCAGGTTGAGTTGTATAAAATTAACAAAGTCAAAAAACATCACCTAAAATTTGAGCCGTAACAAATAGCATATATTGAGACTTTGAATAGCTCCTTGCTGGAAAATTATCTTTTCTCAAACTTAANTTTGACAACTCTGCAATGGAATGTTTTATATTTATCATTTTTTTGATATTAAACTGGTCTTGGAAGTTTAATTGATAAATATGTTTTCAAAATATCATAATAATGTTTAGGAAACTCTTCTCCTTACCAAGATAGAAAAACACAAACAAATGAGAAATTCTATAGTCTAAATTAATTGGGGGAAAAAGTGAAAAAGTCAAAGAGAGTATTTGACTTCTAACCTGAAAATGTTTATACTCTATATTCAATATTTTCTTTTAAGAAATATAGTTCTGTACCAGAGATGTATATAAGCAAAATGGGACACAGAAAACAGCTTACAGCTACTCGCAGTGCAGAATACTATATTCAAAAAATGTAAGAGAACTGTTCTTATGTAACCACAGTGATCCGCTCTTCTGCTTCATTGGAAAGTAAGATAGATTTTTACCAAAAGAAAACACACACAGCTGATAAGATTTTCAGGAGGGAGAGTTAGGCAGAATATAGATTGCAAAGGATCAGCAGGAAAAGAGGTAAAACAGAGTATAGGATGTTGATGTTGCAGAGGATTTGTACATGAAAATCTTTGTTAGCTATGTCTCATATTCTAACTTTGATAGGCAGATGTGAGTTCCTAAATTTCCCTCTCAGTTTTAGTCTCCTGCACCAGCTCTAAACACTTGTAAGTGTCCCAGTCTGAAAATTCTCATTAAGGGTGCTAATTTAAAGTTAGTAAGTATAAGCAAAACTATGTGCTTTAATTTAAATATACTTGAAATAACCCTAAACAAAGTAATTCTATAAGAATTACTCTGGATGCACTAGTGCAGTAAGTGTGAACTGAAAACAGTAACATAACCAAATAGGACTTTTTTATTTTTTTTCTTCTCCTAATAATTGATCTATCTTTAACCCTAGCATCTCTATAGCACACTGTAGATTCCATACAAAAACAGTGCTGAGGTCCTGGATCCAGAGTACAGACTTTTTTTTCTTGCAAGGATATCCAAGATCAGTCACAGACAGGATCAAACTATTGAAATATATCTGGTGGAATCTGGTAGTACACACTTTCAGTACAGGTTATATAAAATTAGCAATCTACATACATATTGTAGACGTGATGACAGGTTTCTCCAATTTTAGTTTTTAAAGGAATTTAAAGTTCCAGTGAAATAATAATAAGCAACAATTTCTATGTAGCCACACAAAGACAAGTGGTGCTCATACTTGTTGACGTAATTTCTTTTTTCCAAAAAATTTTCATGAACAGTACAATAGTCACATACATGGTTATGATAGCTTCCCTCTTCATATGTGGTGTTCTAAATCAACTTACTTTCAATATTCAAAGTATCTTGAATAAACATTAACAGATACTCAAGAGTTATTTTGACTTTTGTGTATGAGTTGATAGTTGGGAAAAGAGAGATCCAGAAGGTGGAGATATACAGGATTCTGCACCTGGGATGGGGCAATCCTGGATGTGTGTCTAGACTGGGGAACAAGAGTCTGGAGTGCAACACTATGAAAAGGGACCTGGGGGTGCTGGTCAATGGCAAGTTGAATACAAGTCAGCAGTGCCCTGGTAGCCAGGATGGCCAGCCTGGGAAGCATCCTCAGTCGGTCGAGGGTGGTGGTTGTCTTGCTCTGCTCTGCACTGATGTGACTTAGCCTTGAATATTATGTGCAGTTTTGGACATCACAATATAAAAGCCATGTTAAGCTATTAGAGGGGCCACAAGGATGGTGAAGGGTCTGGAGGGGCAGCCTCATGAGAAGGGCTGAGATCACTTGGTTTCTTTAGCCTGAAGGAAACTGAAGGAAGATCTCATTGTGGTCTTCCACACCTTCCTGAGGGAAAGTGGAGGGGCAGGCACTGATCTCTTTTCTGTGGTGACTAGTAACAGGACTCGACGGAATGGCACAGAGCTGAGTCAGGGGAGGTTTAGGCTGGATATCAGCAAAAGGTTTTTCACCCAGAGGGTGGTTTGAGCACTGGAACAGGCTCCCCACAGAAGTGGTCACAGCACCAAGTCTGACACAGTTGAAGAAGCATTTGGACGATGCTGTCAGGCACATGGTGTGACTCTTGGGGTGTCCTGTGCAGGGCCAGGAGTTGGACTCCATGATCCTGATGGGTCCCTTCCAACTCAGCATATTCTATGATGCCATATGGGCTATTTCTTAAGATCTTATTGTTAGATTTAGGCTACAAAAGGTTGTGAATCAGCTCCTATTTAAGACTTTAGAACCTCCAGTGAGTTCATCAAGTTAAAACATGTACGTACAGCAAGACTCCCATTACCAAAGTTCTGTATTATCTGCTTCTCGTTTATATTTGTTAGGTAGCAACATCTAAGACTGATACAATATGTTTTGTTCTATGCAGTATATAACTAATAAAATTAAAATTCATGGAGGTAGAAAAGTAAAGTTTGATTTAAATTACTTTTCTCAATATGTTTACTATTTGATATGGTTAATAAATTCTTCAGGACTATTTGGCAAAGATTTTCCTATAAGATATAATACCTATATTCTTAATAATACTAGAAGCCTATATACAAAATAATTTATTTTTATTCAATCTATTTTATAGTATACTTTTTTAAACTTAGGAACTTTCTATTTTGTGTTAACTTTAATTAGCATAGAAAATTAATTCTGTAGGAATGTATAAGGCTTTTTCCAAGGTCTTTTATGTTCAAAATATATCGATTTAGGGTAAGCAAA
Organism: Scytalopus superciliaris; assembly: GCA_013400415.1. Taxonomy (NCBI): domain Eukaryota; kingdom Metazoa; phylum Chordata; class Aves; order Passeriformes; family Rhinocryptidae; genus Scytalopus; species Scytalopus superciliaris. The sequence continues at coordinate 38,967 of VXBX01001362.1, forward strand.
AGACCATTAACATTGCCTTGAACTTCAATGGGAAGGTAGGAAGTAGAAATTTTGCTTCCAAAAGCCTCTTTCTCTGTTGTTTATATTTGTGTTATTTAATAGCAATAGTGACTGCAAGGGTTGCTGTCATGAGCAAAGTGAATTTGAGTCAGCTACTGCTAATCTTGTACAAACACAAACCTGCTAATTGAAAAGCTAATTATGATGATGGAGTGATGAGAAGCACATGGGCAGGATGACATAAAACCCATGAAACATCCAATATAAACCAGCTGGTATTTTTTAAAGATAGAAGTATTATAGATTGCTTTCTTGTGTTAAAGCAGGGATATTAATGTTATTCCTTGTACAGTTGAACATTTTTTAAAAGCCAGACCTCTCAATAACCACAGAGTAGACTTTAAGCAGACAGAATAGTCCATAATAATAATGTATGGGCCAGTTTTATCAGTGTTGACTTTAATGAAAATGTTGAATAAACAGGAAAATGGGAGGCATAAGAAGCGCTGATAAATGCAAAAAATGAGAAGTCATCAAGCAAGAACTCTATTTTTGTTTCAGTCATTGAATTTTTGGCAAGATATTGGTTTCTATTTGAACCTTATTGCATAGGAAGGTCTCTTGAGCAAGGATTTGAATCCTTTTTCATTCAGATGTTGAGAAAGTTCTTACTTGGTTATAGTGGAAGTCTGTGCCAAAGAAACACTTACCTAAAAATTTTCTTACATGTGTGGTAGTTACTGGATCAGCTTTTCCCCACAACCTGTCACCTAATTGTCTGAGTACCTCTATAGTACTACAAATCAGAGAAAGAGTAGAAATTGAGATCATGGTCTTTTTAAAAAAAAAATATTTTTACCAACAATAAAAAAGGTTTAATAATTTAAATGTTATAAATAAACTGCTGTAAATATGCATTTTATTATATTTATTAAAAATATAAGTTTTTAACTCTGATATAATTAAGAGTAAAAAAATTAAAACTGTAATAAGTAGCCATATTAAGGACTGAATTTTAGGTATAAAATCTGAACTGAAGAGTGAGTATTACTTCTTGGTATAGCTCTGCTGAATTTTCACCTAAAAGTTATTTGTACTGTCTCATCTGGAAAAAAACCCAGCCTTGTTAAATCTTTTAACATCAAATAACTCTTTCTGTTTGAGGGGTCAGTAAGGTTACTTACACATACTCTGCCACAAGAAGTGTATGAGTGTTGTGGATAAACTCTTAAAGCCACAAGTATTCTTCATTTTCAATATGTTAAGCATTTTTATTGGAAAAAACAAACAAACATCTTTTCCTGATGAACTTGATGTGAAAATATTTCCCAGAAATTATTGTAATGTCATATGAAAAAATTGCAACTAGTAGGCATCTAGACAGAAACAAGAAAATACAATTAAAACACTTAGGGAAAGATTTTAGACTCTTAATACCAAAGCACATCACATTTTCCTGTGCAGACCCAGATCTCACTTTAAAATCAGCATAAACTGGTTGTGATTCAGTAGCTACTGGTAGCAACACACTTAATGGAATAAAGAAATATGTAACAGAAAGAATAAACTAAACCAGAATCAAACCTGATATTTGGTGTCTTCTTTAGTATTACATAATTTCCTAATGTTTTGCCTCAATTTCTGTTACAGTCTAAGAGTTTCTTTGCAATGAGATAGGCAATTATGAGAGTCATTCATCTTGTCTGATAAAGCAGTCCAGCTTCGCATAGTTTACATGCATTATTTTAACGTCCATGTCTAGAGTGCTGTGTTCACTTCTGGGTTCCTCAATACAAATGAGACATGGAGCTCTGGGACTGGGTTCAGCAGAGGACAGCAAAGGTGACTGGGGGACTGGAGCATCTCTCTTACAAGGTCAGGCTGCTCAGCCTCAGGAAGAGGCTACTGAGAGCAGACCTCATCAATGTCTGTAAGTATCTGGGGGGAAAGTGTCAAGAGGATGGAGCCAGGCTCTTCTCAGTGTTGTCAAGCAATAGGACAAGAGGCAAGAGCCAGAAACTGAGGCACAGGAAGTTCCACCTGAACATGACAAAGAACTTTACAGTGCAGGTGACTACACAGCAGAACATGTTGCCTAGAGAGGTTGTGGAGTCTCCCTCACTGAGATATTCAAGAATCATCTGGATATAATTCTGTGCAATGTGCTGTAGGATGGCCCTGACCTGTTGTAGTCCCTTTCAACCTTATTCATTATGTGATACTGTGATTCTGAGGCCTCACGTTTTAGTAATAATATCTGTTAGTCTATCAGAACTATGAATTATGAAGTCAGAGAACATCTGCATCTGAGTGCAATTTCTTCAATTCCATTCCTCAACTCTATGATTTTATATTTAAGATTCAAAATATGTGTTTCCAAATCATCACATGAACAGTGGTTCATACTATCAATGTGGTTCAATACTATCCATGAAATCTATTTTATAAAACCTTTTGTGCATATGCCCTCAATTTTATCCAGAGGTTTTTGAAAGAAGGACTGAACTTCAGATTTAGAGCCTCAATTCTTCCAATCTGCCTGACATGGCTTTCACTCATTTTCCTGGTATGGAGGAATTAAGTCAGAACAAGAAGGTCAGAATCTTTGAGAACTGTCTCATTCACCAGCCTCCATAAGGATGGAAAGTTTCTAAGCATGAAGGAAACCTCCAGGACTGAAAGATAATTTCTTCTGTTTTATTCTCATACAGAAAGCATTTTTAGGACATCAGTGGTAAAACTAATCAAACCTACAAGTTTTCTTCAGGACCTGAAACCAATTCTCAAGGAATTAGAAAGTCTGATCGTCAGATTTTGATGGGAATAGTTCACTTAGTCTTTTGAAGGAACCAATCTCTTAATTTTGGGTACCAACAATTTTTAAAAACATTTGATTGCATATATATTTTACTTCCCTGAATTCTCTGTGAGTGTTTGACAGCTGTACAGAGCTAAGAAAATTCATCATGGGTATGCACCTGTGAAAGAAATCTAATATTCACACTTACTGATAAGAAACCATGACAATCCAGTTTTCTAAGAAAGACTCTTTAACATATTCAATTTCATGAAATTACTTTTACAGTTAGACCTCTATAACAAACTTTTTCCATATATATCTGTTGTTCTGTCCTTGATGCAGGCACAAGAGTGCCAGAGTCTAATGAAATTTGATTGAACTTTGATTAAGTTAATTGAATAAGGCTCTGAAATTCTAGCCATGATAAAAGGACTGGATCTATTATCTTCAGTGGTCTCTAGACTAGTAAATATTTGTTCAAAGTAACTTCAAAACAAAAAGGAGAAAAGGAAAACTATAGTATCATTCTCTAGGAGGAAAGAAACCCACAAAGAAGTTAAATGCAGAATTTTTTTTTTCCCAGAAGCAGTGTGTAAATAAAATTATATCAAAAACATTAATTTGGTAAGAAACAGATTTGCTGAACTCTATTCAGTTGCATCATAAGGGAAATAAAAAAGATTGGTGAGAAAATGGAGTTTATGTCTTATATTTCAGAAATAGTGGAACATTCTGAAATATACTGTAATACCATCCAAAGTCTTCATTTTTCTACAGTTTTCATGTTTCTATACAATATATTCTTAAAAATCAAAGAAGCTAACATATTTCCAGCAGCTAATGAGTAGAATGCAACTGTTACCAAATAGAAGAAAGTTATTATTTAATCATGGCACCTCTATAAGCATACATTCTTCCCAAAATTGCAAACAGGTAGATAGAGAATGACTACAGGTGACCCATGATAATATGGTACTCAAAACAATTGTCATTTTTCCATTGTTTTTGTACAACATATCCAGTTCTTTACAATTATGTGAAAAAGAAAAAAATCCCTAAAATTGGTATTTTTCTGTGTTTAGCCAACTCTAGTAACCAAGAGAACTATAGCACCCCATTGTAATTTCCAAGTTAAAGCTGAGTGGTGGATGCTGCATTAAATTTCCTTCGGAGGTTTTTTTCAAGAGAAGGGTTATTTATTTCAGGTATGCAATGTTCTCCAGGCCTGCTTATGCTTCACTGCAAGACTGGAGAGTTCCTGAAATGTAGCATATTAACCAAGGAGGACTTTCTGTCTTCTTCAGCTCCAAAGTAGGTCAGTAATTGAGTAAGACAGCAATTACACTGGAGGTTTCAAATTGCCCTGCCACTCGTGAAGATACATTTGCTGTAAGCAATTACAGTCATCACAGATTACAATTTTCACTTTGCTTTTCACAGGTAGGTACAATATTGTTGTTTTGAGAAGGTGGTTACTGAATATTGAATGAGAAATATTCCCCAAACAGTTTTTCTTTCATCAAGCCAGTAAGCTGAAAGAAATACATATCACTGTCTATACCCAAGGCTTTGCTTTTACAACTTGACAGGAGTATACAATCCTCACAACAATTTCTCCAATGAATGAAGAACAGAAAACAATAATATGGTGTATAAGTTTCTTGTTACTCTATTTCTTTATGTGGCAACTCTTACAGTAGCAATGTCAAATAAAAAAAAAAAAAAAGGTGAAAATTCAATTACAAATACAATTATGAAATAGTACCTTACTTTTTTCTCATTTCTCTTTTTCAGAATGAATACTCGCTAGCTGTCATTGTATTTGCATATTCTTACATATATCATTTTATAAGGCTTAAAAAGAGATAGTAGCATCATTATATGTTGGAATATTTGGTAAGAGTAAGAGAATTTTGGAAAAAAAAAGTTCTTTTACAGATAAAGTGACAATTAAAGTGTGTAAGGAATGGGAGATAATCAATATTCCAGACAAAGGTTTAGTATGTAGTTAATCCAAAGCAGAAATGATCACCGTCTCACAAGAAATATTTTCCTGATGCATTTGTGATGAGACACAGGAGCAAGAACCAGTTGAAGTTACATTGACATTCCACCCCCCCCTCACTCTGAAGTTCAATTCTTCTTTCATAGCCTTGAAAGCCCCCTGACACATTGTATCTCACAGGAAAAAAATCACAGAATTGCAAGTTCAGGTGTATCCTACTGAATAGCTCTCTGCTGATCTCAACATCCCGCCAGGAGTGCAGTTGGGAAAAAACAGTATTTTTGCAACACGTGTATTGTATTTTTGAATTTGCATTCAAAATTCATATGACACCTGGAAAGGGCTGTGTGAATTAACAGAGGGTCTTCTGAAGAATGCAACCTGTGTTGTAGAATAAAACTAGAATACAGAGGACAGAAGAAAAAAGTAACCTATACACATGGTCCTACAAAAATTATTTTTTTAAATCTGGTTTAAAATATTTTTGAATTTTAATTCCTTTTTTTTTTTTTTTCCCCTGGTAATGATTTGTCACTATGATTTTTATCCTTTCCTGACACTTTCTATTTTGGTATAATAAAAGACTTGTAGGACATCAGTCTTTGTACACTAGGAGCAAATACATATATGTTCAAATCCTCCTGGTTTCCTTAACGACTGCAAGAGCTCTGTGCAAGAAGGGGATTTCTAGTCATTCCTGTAACATGATGTTCTATTGAAAGAAAGGCATGGGATGCAAAAATAATGATATGCCATGATTTTTTGGTTTTGGTGTTATTTTTTTAATTTTACTCTACATTTTCTTTTCTGTAATGTTGTCAATTCTGATGATGATTCAGTTTGCAAAGTGCATTTGAGAAACATCCAGTTCCAGTTAGATTTATTCACATCAACTGAATACTATGTCAACCCACAAAGACAAATGGGAGAACACTGTAGTTGCCTTCTTCTTGCTGCTGCCAAAAGTTGCCAAGGTGAGGTCCCACATGCTGTTTGAAATCCATTAGCCATGTCACCTTAGGTAACTATGGTGCCAAGAGTTTACCTTTCTGAAGTGTAAATATGCATTTAGGCCAACTTGGATACACTTTTTCACTAAAAATGCAGAGTGAGCAGTTAATGCCTGTTGACATTAACCAGTTATTACCCTCAGATCTGCCACAAGTGTTCAGTGCAGATTCCCTTCTTTTCTTTCTCATCCTTCCAAGCAGTTAATATCCTCTCAGACAATTTATTCAGTCATGCTTTTGAATGTGAGAAGGATGGGAGAAGGAGAGTTTCATTTACCTTTCTGTGTTTGCAGTAGATTTAAAGATAACTCTTCATCCAAATTCATATATATATAACTGCTTTCCACTATTAGTTTTGGTTTGTGTACATCAAGCACATCTACTTTGTCCTACCAAAATTTCTAATTAATATTGGAAATGCATGAGTCACTCATTACCCACTGTGACTCACATTACTTGTAAGTATTTGCCCAGTTTTAACTGTACATATTTCATTTGATTAAATCTCCTCAAAAATAATAAGTAATGGTTCAACAGAAATATTTCTGATTAATGAAAGCCATCTACAAGAAGGACAAACATTAGAGGTTAATAGGGTTTTTATCATTTGGATTGATTGAAAATATCTCCCAGGTTTTTTCAAATTCTGTCTGGGTGGGAGCATGTTTATTGCAGTAGCCTTCTGTGTTGCTTATTCTTATAAATTCATTTTATACTTGGTAGTAAAACAACACTAGACTTACTAAGCCTGATGTGCCCTCTTTCTTTGTTAGATGATTTAAAGATGTTTTAAAATAACAGGCATAATGAAAGTCTAATGCAATAAACAAGTCTACAGACAAGCAAATTCACAGTACTGATGATGAATGCAAACAAAATGAGTGGAGATTGAAATGCGGTCAAAAAATTGCAAAAACAAAAATGGAAGAATTTTCTTTGAAAATTCTCTTGAGATCTATTCATGTTTGTCATCATATGTCTCATTGAACAAAAGCATTTCCTATTTTAGACTTCATGCCTATAGTAGAAAATTTTACTTTTCTATTNATCAGCTGTAGAGAAAGTAGTTTAATTTCTAGATTATCAGTGAAAGCATCTTAAATCTGTCTCAGTCACCAAGTCAATCAAAGTTCAAATGAAATCTGATGCTATCATGAATGGCTATTGGGTTGATATTTAAAATATACAACATTAACTATTATCACATTATCCACATAAATATATCTAGGAACAATTACCTTGAGGTATTATAGTTATCACTCTCTAAAAAATCCTTTAAATATCAGTTAGTGTCTTTCAAAGGTGCATATAAAGATAATGCACTATCCAAAGGATATATTTCTTCACTGGGTTCAATCTAAATATCTGTAAGTAAAGATAACACACAAGTTGAAATTCAGGGATTCTAAAATGACACAAACTCTAGGAAGGTTGCAAAGTTTCAAATGTCTCACATAGTAGGCAACATTTTCAGCTATTATTGGCATTTTAAAAGGTGACTGATTATATTAGTTGAATTTGTAATGGGCACTACTATTGGATCAGATGTTACTAATTAGCAAAAAGTCAAGATGAATCAGACTCTGAAAGCATGCTTTAAGATCAGATCATAATTAGTAGACAGCTGTGATTATTATGATACAGGGTGACAGATTCTGCTCTTTCACACTATGTAAATCTAGAATCATTGCATTTTTGGTAATGTAGACCTTTATTTTCTCATCAGCATGGCAGAAAGGAGGACACTGGCGAAGAAAAATTAGCTGAAAGAAGGAATATAAATATTCCTCAAATTGAGAAAAACCAATATTATAAAACACAGTGAAATATTAACTGAGCAAGGCATTAACAAAATGGTTCTTCAGATTCAATATTCAGAAAATAAAACAGACTGTAGGAGCTGACAAAGTGAACGGGCACAATTTAATAATCAGGTGTTTTAAAATACTCAGTAGAACAAAGTGATCCAAGTTGGAAAAACTTAAAATGTTTCAAATACTAAATAAAAATAATATAGATCATAGACTGAATGCAAATTACAGAAAATATTATAGCATTCAAATGATGGCCAGGGTGAAGTGACTCAGAGCAATCCCTGAGAAGATCTGGTCATTTATATTCAAAAGGAAGTAATAGAAATAAGGAAGCCATAAGAAAGGACATACACTGCAAAATCAAAATCATCAAGAAGACTGGAGAAAGCAGGCTTTATTCTTTAACAAGGCAGCTAAGGGAAGATCTTACTGCAGCTATCTAATACATGGTGTATGTATATCTTATAGAATCATGGAATGGTTTGGGTAGAAGGACCTTTAAATATCATCTAGTCCAGCTTCCCCAGCTGTGCGCAGGTACAGCTTCCAACAGATTATTTTGCTCAAGGCCCCATCTAACACTTCCAATGATTAAGGAGCATCCATAACATCTCCAGGCAACCTGTTCCACTGTCTCATCACTCTCATCATAAAAGACTTCTTCCTCATGCCCAAATAAAATCTACATCTTTTTGGTTTAAATCCATTCCTCCTTGTCCTGTCACTACAAGCCCTGGTAGATATCTTCTTCCATATTTCTTATAAGGCTCTTTTAAGTATTGAAAGACCACAGGAAGTTCTCACTGGAACCGTCTCTTTTTGGTCTGAAAACCCGGACTTTCTCAGCCTTTTCTTATAGGATAGGTGTTCCTCTGATAATTTTTGTTGCTCTCCTCTGCACCTACTCTAATCAGTCCCTTCATGGACCCAATGACAAAAATTACCAAAACAGGTACTCAAGAACAGTTTTATTTTCACTGTGAGGTTGGTCAAAGTCTGCAGCAAGTTTTCCAGTGAGGCTGTGGAATCTCCTTCTGGCCATGTGCAACCTCCTCTGATTTGGCCTTGCTCTGAGTTGAGGTTTAGAATAGATGACTTCCAGACTTCCCTTTCAACCTTTTTCTGCGACTGAACTGAACTGAGAAAAGGGTTTGTCAAAAGAAGTCAGTTTCTTCTACAAGAATATTTCCTTGTTTAATGACATCCATAAGAGAGAAGTAAGCTGGTAGAGTCTAAAGTTTTAGGATGCTAAGCTCTGAAATCCAAAACAGTTCCTCAAACTAGAAAGCAGGATTAGAGATCTTACTCTACATGGCTACATTACTGGTTACATTGTTTCTCATGATGACTTGAAAATAGCTAGTTGCTCTTTGAATCTGCAGACTATTTTCTTAAGGATATTCACGAAATGAGCCAAGTTCAAGTTTCTTTCTGCAATAATATTTTTGATTTCTGAATGCAATTTTCTAAAGCAAAAGAAAAACATTTTTCATGTCAGAGTAACTTAAAAATTATTACTTTTGCTGAAACTTTCAAAAAAATAATCCATTGTTATCATCACTAGTTCAAACTTAATAAAAGTTTACAGTGCCATACTCAGTATCAATAGTTCTAGGTCTGTAAACAAAATTAGTAAATGAGATGGAGAATTTTCTGGTGGACAGAGCTTTGTTTCTGGCTGTCACATTATCCTGATGTGTAAATATTCTTGCCTGAATTTTTCTTTACACACTTGATTTTTCACCTTATGTTCATCTGATCTTAGACAACTATACATTGAACAAAGAAAATGCATTCTAGCTTATTTGTTTTGTTCCTGGTATAATAGAGCTTCTGTGATTGAAAATTAACAAACAATAGTAATCTCACAACCTCAGATATTTTTCAAGCACTTACACAAACTGAGTCCATCAGGTAAATATAGTACAATAGAATTACGTCCTGTGACAAGAATCTCTGATTTGTCACTGCATTACCTGAACTCTTCAGCCAAACAAAAGAACTTTTTAAAATTGTCTGTTGCAGCTGTAGTTAAAGAGTTCTCAATTTGTTGTTTTAGGCACTATAAACACATAACAAGACTATATGTGTTAATAACAAGATCTCTAAACAGCCTGATATCTAAGTGAATAAAGCACATAATTTTTAAGAGGAGTCAAATGTAAAATTAGTAGATGATGGGCAGAAGAACTGCCCCCCCCCAGAAAAAAAAAAAAAGTCAGATCGAAGGGACACTGAAGACAATGATCAGCATCCCAGGCAAAACAGACTTTGGATCAGATTTTTAATCAACAGAGAAGAAAATCTGGTTCTCCAACATCCCATTCATTAATGAGTCTGTCTCCCTTGGAAACTCTAAAATAATTTGATAGGATACAACTCTAGTGAAATAATCCTGGTTGATCCATAAATTGAAAATACAAGGGAAATACATATTTCTTCGGAGACTGAGCAATGAATGAATGTATGAGTAGGCAGTCAGAAATTAGCAGAAGGAGGGAAAGTCCTCCACGATGTCCCCTTCCACATTCCCAATTTCCTCTACCCACTACTGAAATAAACTGTCAGTCAGAGACTTTCAGGTTTCAGTGGATTGGCTGCAGTTTGTCTTTAAAATATTTTTGCAATGATCTATATCTGCCAGCAAATACAAGAAACAGCAATTGCTCTAGACCTCTGCATCTAAGTGTTTTGAAATACTTACATACCACTATCAGTCTCTTTCTTAAGCAGAACTAAATGTCTTAAAAGGATTACTACAGCTTACAAGTTCTTTTGAAACCTCTTGTTACTGTGCATGGCATTTTTTTCCAGCAGTGTTTAGATGAATTTATCTGATCACTTTGAAAAGAGGATATTAGCTTAAGATGTAACCTCATTCTCATACCCACAGCTCTGTTGTGGCAACTGATTTTAAGATCACCCTTAATCCCTTGGTATAAAGCAGGTTTTTACAGCTTTAGGATACAGTTCTTGTATATTTTCTTGGATGGTTAGGCTTATATGAGTTCCTGGACCTCTCTTCTCCTATTTTTCCTTCCTAGTTTAATTCTGCAGTTCCTTATTTTTTTAGATAGTCTGATTAAATTTGTGAAGTGCCTCAGAAAAGTTTGTTGGTGATACATTTTGGGCAAAACCTGCATAATGATTTTGTGATGACACAGATTATTATAAATTTTATGATGTGATTTTTGTAATTTATAACTAAAATTGCTTTGTAACTTTCTAAAGTACTAACTTATATTGTGCTTTTGCTCTGAAAACATACCTGTAAAAAGATGCACTGGGAGTTGAAAAGAGGTAATTTGATCAGATAACTAAAAATGTTCTGTAAAACTCTTATAGCACCAATTTTCAGTAACAACATGGTCAAGTAATTTACTTGATCACTCCAAAGGGACGTCTGAGTGGGTGGAAGTGGATTTCTGAAAAATCTTGCTTTAGAGGAGCTTTTCTGTTATTACAAGGATGCTGTAAGAGACTATCTCTTAGAGTATGCAGAAAATTAAGGAAGTCTCTAATTCATGTGTCTCTTTAGAAACTCAGTCACATTGTTTTGCCCCCAGTTAGAAATTTTTATATCAGTGATTGTGATCTGTGTTAAGACTTTATTTTAATTTTTAATATTTTATTTTAACCCTGTTATAGAAAAGACTTATGTGGCATGGACACATGCAAGGTTTAGGTGTGGAAACAGATACAGCAAAGGCAGAAAGCAGATAGTGAGAGGCTGAAAACTGACAGTGTAAAAGGAGCAGAGAAAATTACAAGACCTTTACTGAACAGTGCAGATCTCTAGGGTCCAGGAGTTTTAAAGACATTGAGGGCCTAAAAGAGTGTGAGGAATTTTAGGTACTAGGATTGAGGTGTTTACAGATCTTGGAGAACAAGAGAGTCCAAAAATTCTGGGGTATGAATAAGTCAGGTATCACCATGATTCTTTAATCTTGCCCTCCCAGAAATTTCTAATAGCTCAGTCTGGGACATATAACATAAATCACTATTGCCACATTCTCTCTGACACTGATACTCATTCAGGTATCAATATGATGACTACAGAGACTCACCTGCTGCAATTTTTTTACCAATTTATTGTCTATGATACCTAAGGTCTGTAATTATAATTAGAGATGCCAAGAGCATAAGTGCTTAAAATATTTGCAGTGAGCTAAACTTACATGAAATTCTAATGGATTGTTGTGATGGGTTGGATAAACCCCCAAAACTTAGATTAAGGCCTTAGTTTAGTTAGGCCTGAAACCAAATTTAGTAAGCCCCAGTTTTTTGGGTCATGGGGCACTCCGTAGATTCAGAGGGGCAAGTGTCACCTGACTTAAGCAACCAAAGAGGTACTTCATATCATCTGACGTCAAGTCGAGTATAAATCTAGTGGGGGAGGTATCCTCCTCTCTCTTGCCCTCCCTCTCTCCATGTGGTGTGGTGGGGAGGACTCCCTGTTGCTGCTCCCAGAGCGACAGGCCTGGCCACTTCCCTGCCGAGATGCCCACAGCAGTTCTGGTCTCTGGGAAGTAAATACTTTTGTTTGATATTGCTTTGCTGGGTGCTCTTTCAGAGAAATGTGTTTAGTTTTGTTCTGTGTGGGTTTTGGGTGGTGGAATCTGTGTGTTATTGGGATGGACAGCTCTGGATGAAGTTATTGTTGTTTTTTTTTCTTATATTTGTATGTATATGTATTGTAACTTTCCTGTAAATATATGTATATAGTTCTTTCCAGTTTCAGTTTTTTTCCTTCCCTCCTTTCACTGGGACCGCACGGGTCTTGGGGAGGTTTGGCATTTTGCCAAAGTCAAACCCATGGCAATTGTGTTATTACATCATATATATACAAACATACAATTATAGGGCAGGTCTCTACATGTTAAAATGGAGCTTGTTCTTTGCTCCTTTTTCAGGAAGGGGAAGAAGCCAGCCCTGAAATAGGACTAATCATGATTTTAGTGCAGAAGAAGGTGGATACATGCTTCAGCCTACAATTCTTATGCTATGTAAGAGGTTAGTCATTTATTTGCCACCTTTGGTCATTTTGTTGAAGCATTGTACAAAGAACTCTTCACCTTTAGTAGGTACCAGAATTATAGTACATAATATGTGATTATTTACCAGATAATTGAAATTTGCTGCATTCTATGGTGATCTCATTGACACAGTTCCATCTTAAGGGTATGTTTGAACCTTACACAGCAGTTCTTTTACACAGACAGTAATTAAAGATTCAATATAAATGCTCTAAATGCACACAGATACACTTCCATCTATATACAGGCACACATGCAACCAACCACACAATAGAACAGTAAGACTCAAAACAAATTCATAATACTACAAGCACTTTACCTTTCCTGAAAAGTTTTTTCACATTTCAATTAAAAAATTAAAAAAAAAAAAATCTGAATTCATTTCTTGTAGGACTAAACATTTTAAATTTGGAAGAAGTGAGGCAGGCACCAATCTGTGCTCTGTGGTGAACAGTGACAGGACCAAAGGGAATGGCCTGAAGTTGTCAGGGGAGTTTTATGCGAGGTATTAGAAAAAGGTTCTCAACCCAGAGGGTGCCTGGGCACTGGAATAGGCTCCCCAGGGAAGTGGTCACAGCACCACACCTGATAGAGTTTAAGAAGTGTTTGGATGATGCTTTTGGGCACTTGGTGGGACTCTTGGGGACGATCCTGTGCAGGGCCAGGAGTTGGACTTGATGATCCTCGTGGGTCCCTTGCAATTTGACATTTTCTGTAATTCTATAGTGCGTTTTGTTTTTCCTTTGTTTTCTTTTTTTTTTTTTTCTTTTTCCTTCTTTTATGTAGAATGTAAGAGAAGAGATCACTCAGGCTGTCAAGTTTTCCATAAATCTAGTCATTCAGTATATATTACATCTGGAAGCAGCCAATTATTTTTATTCTTCATAGTCACATTAAGATACTGATTCCCAGAAACTGTTAGAGGTTTTAAGTCTACACTAAAAATTTCAAGAAACTCAAAATTCTTCAGAGAGAGTTCAGAGTACATATCCACAATCCCAGTGTCCTTGCTGTAGCAGAGCATGTCTTAAGTAAGAAGACCAAAAGGCCTGAAAGAAAGATTTTATGGAAGAAGGGAGTAAACCTACCAACAGAATATCTCTTGGGAACACAGAAAAAGTTACTATATTCTTATTCCAAATTAGAGCATATGAACAACACTCAGACACAGGAATGATTTCTCAACAGTGTTCATGGTATGTGACAGGTTTTTCTACTTCATCTCTTACCTGCAACTATGGAACATAAAATGTATACGGCCACGAAAAATAATTAAATACATTTTCACTCAGTTTTCTATTAGGAATTTATTAGGAATCAAAATACTTCAACAAAATCTCTCATGTTCCAAAGATATATAAGAGGAAATCCCCAAAGCTTTTTTTCCTTTTTCCAGTAAAAACATCTTCCTGGGGACTGCATATAATCAAAACAAGTTTGGAAGCATTCACTCAGAAACTGAACTTTTGTGTTGAACTAAAATTCTGAATATACACACATCTATGATTTTCTTTATTTATTCTAAGCTATTGTTAAAGATAAGTTTGTGTTTCTAGGAAAAAACAGCAGGAAACTAGTTGCTTATTAAATCTGTTAACTTATTGTGTATTTCACAGCATTTCTGATATGAGCAAAAAGACAACTCATCATTCAGTTAAAATGCATAGATATTTGTTCAACAAAGGATATTCAGTGGTCTGGCTATCTAAATCTGTTGCATATATGGTTGTCTAAATTCAGTAAACTGAATATGAATATTAAACTTGTTTTCAGATGTATGGTTAACTCCAGCAGTATACAATTGCACTCAGATCACAGAATCACAGAATGGGTAAGGTTGGGAGGGACCACAGTGGTTCATCTGATCCACCTCCCTGCACAGAATCGTGCCCTGATGGTGGTTCTTGAGTATCTACAGTGAGGGAGCCACCACAACCCCTTTGGACAATCTGCTTCCGTGCACTACCACCTGCAAAGCAAAGTTCTTCCTGGTGTTCAGATGGAACTTCCTGTACATTAGTTTCAGGCTCTTGTCCTGTTGCTTGACAACACCAAAAAGAGCCTGTCTGCATCCTCCTGACACCCTCCCTTCATACACTTACACACATTGATGATGTACCCTCTCTCTCAACTCTTCTCAAGGCTGAACAGGCCCAACTCCCTAGGCCTGCCCTTGGAAAAAAGATGTTCCCGTCCCTTAATCATCTCTGTCTCTCTGCATTAGGCTTGCTCCATGAGCTCAGATACTCCAAGCTTTTCAGCATTTATGTGTTTTAAACTTAATAATTTCATCCACTAAGAAATGCACTAAATAAATAAAATCACCTAAATCAATAAAATGTTCATCTGTTTTATAACGCTTACAATGAGTTTCTAATCAGCTGAACTGTTGTCTTAGTAAACAATTGAAGAATATGCACATCAGTTTAACACAGGAAAGAAATTACTAAAAATAAAAGGAAAAAAGAATCCCTACCAGTGTATTGGCAAGATATTTAAATAGCAAGATGGATCATAAATTTCTTTCCTTGTACTCACAATCTTATATATTGCCCACTAGCATAATACCAAGCTCTAATGATTTTAGTTGGAAATATTTTCAAAGATGTCAGGAGGGGCTAATCTATTAATATACACAATTAAAACCCATAAGATATACCTGTAACTACATTTTAAAAGGTAGCATTAAAAGCAATTTTTTGCTTAGTTTTTTGGCTTAGGAATTAAGTATGATGTAGCTTGGATTTTGCCCAAGGAAATTCAGAGACCAGGGTTTTTTGGTGAACTTTCCATCCTTAGTCACTATCAATCTACCAAGAGAATGCTGGCAGTAGCTAGTTTCTGAAAAGTTACTTTTTTTAGCTTACTCATCAGTCTACACAAACAAGTTTCTGTAACTAACTTTTTTTAGTGACAATTACCATTTTAATTAGTAAGCCTCTGTAACACATTTTTAAAAAAATAAAAAAAGGAAAAAACAAAGACCTTTTGTCTTTCAATTGCATATGTATGTACCTCAAAGAGATAAGACCAAAATAAAACTATACCAGAGGAACAATAATTTGGAATAAAAGTAATTTTGCTTTTAATATATATTTCTTCTCTCTTTTCCACTATGTACTAAAAATACAGAAAATAACAGGTTTTCTTCTACCTAGTTTTTATACATGCAACTTAGCTGTAAATGACAGCAGTATGCACTTTTATTTCTCTGTCTTTCATATTGGGGAGCTCAGCCCTGGATACACACATTTGGCTGCTGTGTCCACACAGTAGTGAACACAACACCCAGGGGAAGGATCACCTCAGTCAACCTGCTGGCAACATTCTGCCCAGTGCAGCACAAGAGGCCGCAGGCCTTCTTTGCTGCAAGGGAACATTACTGGCTCATGGTCAACTTTTTGTCGACCAGTACCCCAAGGTTGTTCTCTACTAAGTTGCTTTCCAGATGATTAGACATAATGTGTATCATAGTCATGGGGTTATTCTTCCCAGTTTCATGAGGTTTTTGTTGGCTCATTGTTTCAGCCTGTCTGGGTTCCTCTTTGATTTGCAGCACAACCCTAAATGCACCAGCCACTCCTCCCAGTTTTGTCTAACCTGCAAACTTACTGAGGATCCGCTTGGTCATATCACTGGTGTCATTAATGAAGATGTTAAGAAGTACTGCCCCCAGTATTCACCTCTGGTATACCCTACTAGTGTCTAGTTTTCAGCTAGACTTTCTGCTGCTGCAAACAACCTTGTTTGTGTTTGTTTCCCAGTATGCTCAAACGTTGAGATTTAAAAAAGTTTGGTTGGTTAAGATAGGAAGAAGTGAGAAAAAGAAAAAAGATTGGCAACTTTAGATTTTCAAATTTTAGCTCATTTACTTACTAAGGAAGGAAAAATATCAACAATCTTTTGATTTTGTTCAAATCAAAACAAAAAATTCTGTGTGTTTAAATAAATTTCTTTACTAGTTTTAGTATGTTATGTTAATTATATAATAGCTTCTATTAGTGCCAATATATTAAAAATTCCACAGAGTAAATATTATTTGTATTTAGAATATTAGAATTATAATATTGAAGTAAAAATTATTTTCTTTTAAAGATAGAAAAGGGTGGGTTTGAAGCATGCTTACTTCCCTTCTTACTTGCATCTATCTTATAAAGATTTATGAACAGAAATAATTTAGGAACTGAGATAATCTTCTTTTATAAAGTTTATAATTTAAAATAATATTGCTGGCCCTACAGTGACACATGCAGTTCTTGTTAAAACTTGGAACTGAAAACAAGCACTCTGCAAAATGAGATCTTTTAAAGTAAACAACTGAAATCAGGGAGCTTCATTACTTTTAAATCCTGTTTTCTCATTAGGACTACTACTCCTTGCCAGCTGGAAGTGATAAGGGTCTAAGAAATGAATTTGTTCTTCTACTAACTTTAATTTTTATTTGTCAGCTTGCCAAGTCTTACCTCTGACTGCACTCACAGACCTGAGAACAGATAGGACTTGGCACTGGCTACCCTAGTGAAGAATGCCTCTTGTCAAGACTTCTTGAAAAAAATTAGTGCCAGAACAATTTGCCAGGGAGCAGTCCATGCCCTTTTCTTGATTTTCTTTATTTAAATTTCCTATTATTTTCATCCTAGGACAATAATCAAGAAATAAACCTTTCCAAAAGTATGATGAAAGAGGCAGGACCAAGCCTCTTTCTCAACTTGAGAAACCTACCCACTTGATCAGGGGACAAGACTCCTATTTCATAAAAAATTTTGAAGTATTGCAATTTGGTTTTATGTCACTTGGCATAAAGCAGAGACATTTATCCTTTTTCACCATGGAAAAAGAAAGAAAAATTAAGGAGCAAAGAGCACACACCAGAACAGACCTCAAACTGGTGTACCAAAAAGTCTGGAAGTTTCTGCAACTACATTTTTATATATGAACTAAAGTGTGATAGAAAGTGGAATTTGGATCTCTTACCTCTCAGTGAAGTGATTTTTTTGTTAGCCATTCGTGAGAAGAAATATTGAGCAATGGAAGCACTGCCATAAGTTACCTGTGTCTCTCCTTGCTGAAGGAAATTAAGCCACCATCTCTGTGCTAGGTTCAGTCTTCCAACACATATGATTTGTCTCGTTCAGCTATAAAAAGAAACACTGGGTCTGCTTTAGTTTTAACTACTTCAACAATTCCTTCTGCCAAGGCATAGATTTTGTGAAAACAGATAAATACGCACGGCTAACACTCTGTCAAATGAGGTCACACCCTACTGCCAGACCAGCCACTTGGTGTGGGAACACATAAGCATAGGGTAATACACCAGAAACCCAATACCCACCTCTAAGTCTGGCAATTCTGAGGTACGAGAAAACAACCTATTTTTATGAACTATTTGTCTGGCACAGACTAGCTGGCCCTAAGAAACTAGCTTTTCTCTCTATGGGAAAGAGAGAACCCACCTTTACTGGCAGTTTTTTCCGTTCCCTTGGTACCAACTTTCTGTTCACAGTTCTGTTCAGATCTTAATCAGGAACACATGACTGTTGTTGTTGGTTAAAAAGCTATGACAGATAATATCTAGCAGCTGTAGTGATTAACAGCCCAAAGTCTTACAATCTTTTAAGATACCCGTACAGTTAAGTGATTTTCCTCTCACATTCTTTCCCTTTTCCACTTCTTAGGGTTTGCTGCTACAATGACTGTGTTCATTATTGATCCAGAAAAATGCACTACAGAACTCTGAACTAACCAAAATGTTGTTAATATGTGGGGTGATAGCCTTGATAAGCTCCTGATGGGTTAAGGGAAACACCTCAGCCCCTGGAGGGATGCTCCCTGAAACCATTGTCAGAGGACAGAGGCTCCAGTGGTTTCCTTAAAGTGCTCAAGCCAGATCGATAAGATTAAGGAAGAATGGAATGTTATGGAGACAGCATGGCCTTTCTTTGCTATATCTTATGGAAGCACAGGAAAACAGCCCTTTAGCTTATGTCATGTGTCTATCACCCCAAGAACTATTATTGCCTATAGCCACTCAACCTACCTAAGGAAAAAAAATATAAAAAGAGATTGGCCATGAGCAAAACGTGGTGGGGCGGCGGGGCGGGCAAGGGCGGCAAGGGCAAGGAGAGAGATGGGAAAAAGCAAAAAAGAAAAGAAGAAGAAGGAAGAAGAAAGAAGAACAAGAAGATCACCTCTGCCGGGGTAACCATTGAGCTGCTCTGTTTCCTCCCAAGCCTTTGGACAATGAAGGGGTAAGCAGTCTTTTTATTCTGTTTTCTCTTTCCTTCTATACTTTATACTCCCCCTTATATCCTTATACCTTAGGCTATGCCTATTCCTTATACCTTTCCATCTTTACCCCATATCTACCTTTGTTTACTAATTTTACCTGACTAACATCTTTATTTCATAAACACTATACCTCTATACCTTGCCTTATAACCCATTGGGACTTTATTTTACTTGTTGTGTTCCTTTAAGGTGTGTAATTCCTTTTAACATGTTTGTTAGTGTCACAGAGAGTGCTGTGTGCAATTCTTCTCTGTGCTATGAGCTACCGGATGGGTTTAGATTGTTATTTTAGGTTGTTGTACTTCTGGTTAGATTTCTGTTGTTAGTTAAGTATTGGTGAGGGAAGGATGTTGTTCAATACTCTCTTGAGGCTAAGATGGATGTGCTGTCTGTAGAGTATGTTTTGTGCTGGTGTCTTTGGAGTCTTTTGTGTTATCAATTAAACATAATCACACAGCTAAACATTATCACTGAAAATGTGAAACCCACAATAATTGTCACAGCCTTGTATTAATAAAAATCATTCTGGAAACCGCAAGTTTATTCCAGTTTGTTTCTGTTGCTGGCAGTGGTATAACTGTTAAGAAAATCTGATGGATAAGGGTCTCTCTTGCTATTAAGTGTAGTTCTCATTGGAGTGTCAAAGTTCCTGTTTAACCAGAGAATCTGTCTTATGCAAGGGTCCCTGTTAGGTGGGACATAGATGACTGTTAAAAGGATGCTTATAGCTAATAGAAATACATTAATACAAGTGGGGGTGGGATAAGCAATCTTTGCATTTCTGCCTTCCTTTCCCCTTTTAACATGACAAACATGAAATGGATATTTATATGCAACATGTTTTTCACCTATATATATATATATATCGATTAATTAACAGTTAAGGGACTAATAATAATAATTTTAACACCCTAAAATTAACAGGTAATATATATAAAAACTAATACCCTCTGCTAGGTCAGTTGAGTTCACTAAAATAGAGAAAATTTAAAGGAGGAAAGACCTTTCATTTTTAATACATTTGTAGAATTGTCAGTGTTGTTAGCACTTATGAAAGTGATTATACTGGAATTAGACCAAGGATAAGCTATCCCAAAACACAAAACATTCCAATTTTCCTGCTTGACTCTGGGCATTTCAATCTTTAGTTGGCATGCCTTGTATATTGCAGATCCATACATCTTGGGGATGAGTTCTGACAACTTTGATGGAAATATAACATACACCTTATTCCAAATATCTAGTATGTCATATATCAAATTTCCCTAAAAAGGGCAGTCAGCCAAACTACTGTACAATGTCCAGCTTTGTGAGTTTTAAACTTGAAGACAGAAGTCATTGAAGGCAGAGGGTTATGGAGAGACAAAAAAGTTTACCTAAGTATATGTTGAGAAGAGAATGGGTTATCCAGCACGGTCTGGGAATGTACTTTTGAGAGAATTTTAACGTTCACTGTGGTTAGGACAACTAAGTGTAAACTGCTTCTACAAAGCAAATTTATCAGTTGAGAGGACATAACTGAGAATTTGAGATTGAATGGATGATGCCACCCTGGATAATGGTGGCAATAAAATGAGAGTTCTCATGGAATTTAATACAGAAAGAAGAATTGTATCAAAATAATGTTTAAAAGCCTGATTATATACTTAATAAGCAGTAATTTTATTTAAAAATTGTTACAATGGATCAGTCTGAAACAAATCTGGAACAAATTTTGAAAGTATAATAAAATAACATTCAGCCAGAAGTTGAGTTCAGCATACAATTCAGTCAAAGATTAGATTACAAATGTTTAATACAAGTTCTGAGAGACAGAATCAAATGAGGCACCAAGATGCAATGATACCCAGAAGCCAATTAGTAACAGGGGAGATACCTAGAATTAGGCTCATGTGCCACTCAGTGGAGAAGGAAAGCTATTGACAGTTGATGCCAAAGATATGAACTAAATTTTCCCATTAGTTTTTATTTAAAAGCTAACTGAAATCAGCTATGGCAATTATTCTCAATTGTAGAAGAAGGTCAGGGAAAAAAAAAATATACCACCAGAACAGGTTAGAGAGGTTAGCTATATAAATTCAATATATTCAAATTGACTAGCCATTTCAGTGTAGGACATTTAAGCATCTGGCTGACGAAATTGAGAAAGGCATGGTCAGACTAAAGAAAGTCCAAAAGAGGACCACAAAGATGGTTCAACATCTGGAGAACATGCCCAACTGAAAGGATTAGGTTTTTTCTTCCTAGAGAAGAGATAGCTTAAGACAGACCTAATCACAGAATTTCAGTTCTTAAAGAGTAAGCTAAAAAGAGGATGGAGACTCCCTCTTCACCACAAGTCACATTAAGGGGACTAGGGGCAGGCAACAGGCAAAAGTTGCACTGGGAGAGGTTTCATCCCTCTGATGCCTCAGGGCTTTTTGATTTTTGATTTTGTAATATTACAGATTTTAGAAGTTTATGTAGTTTTAATGTAACAGCAAAGTAACTTCAGTAGCTTAATGTTTACACATACCAACCCCATCCTATATCAATCCCTCAAAACTCTAGTAGCTGTTTAGTCTCCATTTCAAGGTAGAATTGCAGAGAAGCGCCATGAGGCCTGCACCAGAAGATTAAGACACAGACAGAAGAACACCAAATCTGGAACTTTGGAAGGCCTCCAAGGACCAGACGTGCTGTGAGGAAGATGAGGACAATGAAAGAGGGGTCCCAAACCCCCAGACTCAATTCCTGATGGGGCATGCCAGGGAAAGGATGGGGGAGGACCGGGGGGAATAACAGAATGAGATTGGATTGACATCATTATAAAATCTTGGAACCTGGGAACTGAGGGGCGATCCTGTGGACATGTATTCCTGGAGCCTGAAGGTTCATTAAAGTTTCTGCTCTCCTTATCTCCTACTAAATTTGCCTGGAGTTTTTTTCGCCTCAGTCTTTAAGGCATCACCTACATAAAAAAATATTTTTTATAAGAACAATCATTTGGTGAAATGTCATAGAGTACCTACCACAGGAGGTTTTCAAGACGTGATTGAACAAGGTGCTAGATCATCTCATCTAGGCTTCCTTCTCCATGAAATGTTTGATCAGATAATATTTTGAGGTTACTTCCAGCCTGGTCTGTTCTATGATACTATAATTTTTTGATTCTCTGGTCCTATGAATCTCAGTTTACCAGTATTTTCTTTACAAATTTATGAAGGACAGATGAATTTTCAGAGGACTTGGAAAAAAAGTAATGAATTAATGTCTTTTAAAAAAGGACATGTGGGATATTGAACAGATTATTAATATTAATTTAAATTTTGAAAGAAATATGAGACAGCATTTTTTAATTGGAAACAAATGAACAGGCAAACAAATAAACAAAACAAAAGAACCCCCACCTTTAAATATTTCAAATGTGACAAAGAACTAAGGAAAAGAAAATAGAGATTTATTAGGAAAAAGCCTGGAAAAATCCAAATTGTTTTATAAGAGAGAGTAACAACATTAGATGGGAGTAGGAGTGTAGAGGGGGGAGAAAGAAAACAAAACAAAGCACAACAATGCATATACTAGATTATGTTATCAAATAGAAAGAAAAATGCAAGATACCACATGTAGGAGGGAAGACTGAATAAACACAAGATGGTGAAAAATTAGCTGAGTATAATCCAATGGTTAGAGCAGATCGTATCTGTAAATAAGCTGACAAATGAAATGATGTTGCTATAAAGCTATGATGGCCTTTGTAAACAACAGTACAGCATGAAGGAACATAAAGTGATATTTCTACTTTGTTCAACGTTGGTAAGACTCAAATAAGCTAATACAGAGAGATGTGGATTGACTAAGTAAATTGCACAAGAGATCGATCAAAATGATCAAAACATACTGGCTGAGAATTGTTATCCTAAAGAAGATCAAGGAAGGACATGATAACTGTTCTGAAGTGTGTAAAAGTAAAATGTGGGGGATTATTTCATATTTATAGTGGAAAAGATAAAAAATATAGATTTAAGCTGCAGAAAAAAAAATTCTATAA
>VXBX01001363.1:0-10842 GCA_013400415.1 Scytalopus superciliaris
ATAGACATAAATTTCCCAAGGGTAGAAGACAAAATATTGAAGAAAATTAGGATCATATCAGATCAGGTGATTGAGAAATTAGAACTTCTGAAGTCTGACAAAGCTTTACAGTCAGATTAGTTTCAGCAAAACACTGTGAATGAAGGATGGGGTAAAGAAATGAAGGAGATCTTTAATATGCGCTTTGGTACAGCAAACTTGGGCTAAAATGGTTCACAAAAAGTTCAGGAACTATTGGACCAAGTACCTCAGGAATTGCAGTTATCAGTGTTTGGTATTGACTGTGACTCCACTCTAAAGAGGTGGAAAGCAGAGGAACTTTCAAACGTTTTCTTCACAACCACAGAGATCACCATCTACCTGTTTGCTGACGTTTATGTACCTGGTACTCAAGCTCTGCTGGCAGCCATTTCAGTGTGGTTCCAAGCAACAGGATGGGCCAGTGACTACATTTGTGGTGTCAGGAAGAACTATGTTCCCTCTACCCTCTAAATCAACATTGTAAATGCATCAACATCACACGAAGGAAGCATTAGAAAGTGTTATTTCAAAGTGTTTAAAAAGCAGCTTGGATTTCTTTTCCATTTGAGCTTTGTATAAGCAAATGCTTTGTCTTCCTGTGAGAGACACCCAGACATCATGATGATAAAATACATATTGATAAATACACAGCAAAGCCAGAACCGGTGAAGACAGCTGTGTCTGCCATTGATACAACTAGATCAAATTCATCAGTGAAACAGTGGCAAAACTTTTCTAGAAAATGGCTGTAAAGGGGTTCATTTCATGCCATATTTTGGCATCTGTTGTTTTAACATTCTGTGCTAAAGGAAAAGAAGGCTGTGGGAACAGTCTGTATGACTGAGAGGATGTCAGATTAAAAGAGGAGATGAAGCAAATTAGAGCATCTTAGCTTTGAATACTCACAACTTCTGAAACACTCCAGTTATTTGTTCGGCTGCTGCTTATGCTGCCACAGTGTGTTTGCTCTGGGATGCAACTGTCCAAAGGACTTGCACACAAAAACCCCAAACTGAAGATAATGGGACTGACATGATGAAAGAGACTGGATAATTAATACCAGGGGTTGGGGTAGAGCATCACAGGACTGCTCTGCTCATTTGTTTTGTCCTGCTCATTTATTACCCATTGTATGAAACAGCTGTAATTCTTTAGCTACATGTAAATGAGAATTCTACCAATTAATAGCACAGTCTCACACCAATGACTGTTACTCTGTGTCTTGATCTGCAAGGTCTGCCTCAGACACCATCTTAAGGAGTAGATGATGTTTATAGCTTTGCTTGGGGGTAAGCAAATGTCCCAACATAACATTCTGAGTAACTCTTAAGTTTCCACTTTGACAGGGCACTCAAAATTCCTCGTATTACAAGACTTCAGGAAATTCTATAACCATACATAATTTTTTTTATGTAAAAGGCAATATAAATATAGTTTGTTCATAGCAGTGGAAAGTCTCATGCAGTAGATTTCCACTGTGATTACTAGAGCTTTTTTATTTATTGTCTCATATCAATAGAGCTGTTATGTATAAAATTCATTAGAATGACAATGTTTAACAAAATCTCTTTAAGACCAAGTTTTTCTCACTCAGATTATTACACAGGACTTTCACCTTGCACAAATAAGTAATGGCCTGCACAACACCCAAACTTCCTTATGTAAATCTGCAAATAGCCAGCAAGCTTCTCTGCATGAACATTACCTATGCATGCAAATAAGTCTTTTGAGAATAGCTTCATTTTCATTTCTGCATGCATATATATGCAAGAACAGTCAGATTCTTGCTCACATTATCTATAGAAGTTTGATCAAACACTAGAAGTTATGGGATTAATATTTTTTTCCTTTACAAACACAATGGAAAACACTGAGATTTGTGTATATTGCTCTATATCACTTTCACTGGAAGCAGGAAGCTTCAAAAAGAACTGCTGCCAACAGGATAACAAAGCTCATGATTTTAACCTTTGCCCTGTAGTCTGTAAGTCAAAGATCAAAGTTACATACTTCCAAAGTTGTTTGCATACAGTCATTCAACACAACACATGCTTTCAAGGAATTTCTTTGCAAATATAATGTGCAAAATGCAGTAAAACAAAATAGTCACATATGTTTATGTTGATTGAAGGTTAAAACCATAGGTCACTCTCAGTTTCAGTTTGCTGGAGTTTGGTTTTGCTCTCTCAGATAATAAAAATTGTGCTTTGTAGAGGAAAGTGTGTAATAAATAAATTTAGAAGGAAGTTTAATTGGTAGGTCCTGGGATTAACAGCACAAATGTGGATACAAGAGTACCTTACACAATGCACAGACTCAATATGATTGTAATAGTGGCTGCACCAAAGGGGAAGGTTATTGTTACTTTCAGCTATGGTAGGAAATTCTGTATTTCCCCAGAAAAGATTCAAGGGTACTACGAACAAAACGAATGCATTAGCTATTAGCAAATCTTCTATACTGATGAATCTTTTTGTGATTTTTTTTCTTTTTTTTTTTTTGAAGTAGTGACTTAATACTCATTATGTGCTGCTACTTAAGAGCAGACAAATGTAGTAGGCAGATTTTTCACTCATCACATTTAAAAGTGGATTGCATGTATTGTGTTGTATGACCAGAAAGCACAATGCTGGCAAGGACCCTCAGTTGCTGCCTGTATTTTCACTACTTGATTATCAGCAGAACTGTGTGGAGCCTGGTGCCTCTTCTAACGAACAGCAGCTCTGAAAGTGCACCACATCCTTCATGATGACAAAGACAGCGAATGTCTATTGACAAAGCAATGTCCTGAAGGAGGACACAAAACACTGGGGGTTTTTTTTGTACCTTTGGTGTCAATGAGCAGATTGTGCTGCTCTGTGATGTTAATCTAATTTGAGAAAACAGATTGTTCAAAACATCTTGTCATTGCTTATAGTGCTGTAAGCATAAATGTGTTATATTCTCAGAATGTAATTTGCAAGAATCTTGGTGTGTGTGTTTAAAATTGTGCAAGATTTGAAATAAAGTGCACAGACAGTTGTTTTGCACTTGTTCAGGTGCCAGAGGGACTGGAGAAAAACCGTTCTCCAAATTCTAAATTTGAACACTTACTTTCAATAAGAAGCTGAATAAAAGTTTAAAAATTAGGGATGTTTTTCTATGCTTCACCCCCATCCCACCCCCCACTCCCAAAAATAGTTTACCACAGATTTTCTAGTGGTAAGGTTAGATTGAATTTTATTCAGAGAAATAAAAACTGTTAAAATTCTACTTTTTTCCCCTCACAAAAATGCTACTACAGATTTAATTTCCTATTAAGTATTTTGCTTTTCACAGTGTCTGTTCACTAGATCTGGATTTTTGCAAACTTTAAAAATTTTTTCATATGTCACCCACTCATTAAATGTAACACATTCCTATTTAGCACTGGAATAAAAAATGCTGAAATACCAAAAGAAGCTGTGGTATTTCTGGCCACAAGTTCAGCTATGAAGCCTATGATATCTTTCAGGGAAACCTATTCCAGCTAAATATTCAGCCCAGACTCAACAGATGTGGATGGTTCAAATAAGCATCTGGACTTTTGATGTCTGCGTGAAACCAAATGCTGGTTTTCTGAGGTTCCCCAGATCCAGAGACCTCCCTGCACCTATTGACAAATTCTGATTGAAATCTGAACCAACATTTGTGACAGACCAGTATCAGCTGTGTGAACCAAAAACATGGACAGAAACCATCTCTGTCCTAAAATCTTTCAGAGTGTTCAAGTCAAGAGGCAAGCCTGGCACTTTGGCTACATCTCTGATTGCTATCAGAGGCTAACACTTCAGCTGGGGCAGACGACCATTACACCATTGCCTTCCTAGCATTTCTGGATTGCTTTGAAGTGAATTTATTGCTTATTGAATAAAAGCATCCCCACAAACAAATTTTGGGAAGTAAAAAAGAAAAAAGAGAACTCTTTAGTTGTATTACCAGGCTCTGGATTCAATTAATTTGCAAGAGTTGAGAAAAGCCCTTTTCTTTTTTAAATCAGACATTTATTTTTAACAAGGGATGAAATCACTGGAGAACAAAAACTGAGACATCTGTTGTTTTATATCTGTTTATTGTAAGTGCTTAAATGTGAGTTTGGTTTCACACAGTTTTGACATTGTTGCTTCATTAATAATGATTACGTAATTGCAACCACAAAACAAGCTGTAAGTCTGTTAACATTTTCATTACTTATTAGCAAAGAACTCAAAACAAAAGACAGGATCAGCAAGGAGGTAGCAAAGATTTTTGTGTTGAATGTGGTTCATATATAGAATTTCATAGCAGCTGTGATCTGGATCAAGCTGGTGAAAGTAATTAATAGACATTCCTGTTAAGGAATTTGGTTTTTTAAAAAAAATCAAAACACCTTTGAAGAACAGGCTTAACTCAATGAAATGTTGTGGAAAATAGTGGCAAAAGGAACTATTTTGCTCACTGTTGCTGTTTGGCAAAGTTAACACTCATCATACTGTTCAAGTAAAAATATTTCTCTGAAGTTTTCTGTCATTTTGATTCATTTTTTCCCTTCATACATTCATACAAATAGTAAGTTTAATCTATGATTTCTAATTGAACTCAAAATGTAAAGCAAATCACTCAGCTTATTTAAGTAATTGTGGAATTTTACATTTTTTAAATACAACCCTTCTATGAACGGGGTTTTTTTATTCTAGAAATGTTACCAAAAAGAGTGAAGTTTTACTTTTTGAATTAGATTTTTTTTTAAACTTTCAGATTTTCCGTAAGTGGAAATTCAAGTTGGTTACTAGGTGCCACAACGAAATCTCAGCCACACAGACTATTTGGAACAGATCATTTTCTTTGTAAATTTCCCAGGCAGGAACAGTGTCATAAACACAAAATGTTGTGGCATCAAGAAACATAGTTGTAAATTAGGAAAACCAGTATCTAGCAAGCAGATACATTATAGTCATGCAAATATCAGAGACACCATTTCCCAAAGTAGTAACAGATGACAGTGGACGGTGTATTAACTGCAGCTCTTTTTTTACATATATGATGAATGTATTCTGGTTTTTTGCTTAGTATTTACAAAGATACATACATTTTCTGCCATGTGGGAGCCATGTCAGTGTGGACAGTTGCAGTGGTACTCTGAATCAAAGTTGTAGTCACCTGCGCTTTGCACGTTTCAGGACACTCAGGCCTCTACTGACATTCCTCAAGCTGCCACCCCAAACTGACAATACATTGGGCACATAAGCTTTCCTAAGCAGCAGTTAGCCCATAGAAATGCTCAGTGCACAGCACATCTGTAATTGCAATCACAAATTTTAAACCAAATGAAAGCCAAGATGCTGTGGTGTTGCATCATCAAAACTTTGCAGGCTCAGATGGAAGGACTAGGGAGGATTGGCAGGCATTTGGAAGCAGAGCTGTAATTGAGACAAACAGGGAGCCTTAAAACTGAGGACAGAGAGCAATTGACTCTGCTAATGGAAACACATGCAGTATTAAATGAAAGTGTTCCGCACCTTCTTCATAAGGTGGCATTTGGGAGCCCAGTCTCTCTGTTCTGTAGGGTATGCTTCTAACACAGTGTGAGGGGAAAAACCAATGAGTGATTCCAGCTCCAGTTAATGGGAGCTATGCTCCTAATCTGTGGTGCACAGTGTAAAATATTTACCTATGCCTTTCTAGTGAGGCTACTTATGTAATTTCAAGGGAGGAAGTAGCCAAGGGGAAGATGCTTTATACCAATTAAATGGAGAAGAATTGGAAGGAGGGCAATTCAATGTATTCACCCTTACAGGGAGATCTGTGTTTAAACACCTCAATGGGACATTTTTTAATGAAGAACTAAACTGCATACCCTGTGTATGTCAGAAAGGGATAGCTGGGGCCCACAACACTGAATTTCTCTCTCAGGAAGGAGACTAGTGTGTAGTGTAGCTTCCTGCTGGGTGATATATTTACCCTATCAAGATGATCACAGAGAACTGTGTAGCATGAATATTCATAAATCACTTGCCTCTGGACTATGATGGGAAAATGTTACAAGGTTAGAAGGTTTAAAAAACACCTCTGAGTATATTGAGGCTTTTGTCAAAGTTTATCAGATTCTGTCTGATCCTGTGGAGTCTTGGTACTCCTCTTCTTTATCTTGCTTTCAAACTTTTCTCCACACTCCTCCCACTCCTCCCATTCTCAATGTGCCTTTCTCCAGTCCCTTCTTCAATTTACTGCAGCTCCTGTCTCTGCACATAAACACCTCTTCTGCAGGTCTTCAATCTCAGTCCAGACTGAAGGGTCCAAATCAGAAGATTCTGTAAGCTAACAATAGCTGTTTAATATATCAGTATCTTAAATGGTTTTGACCCACTTTGCTAAGGTGCCATTGAGTCAAAGCTGAAGTAGTTGACACCCTGAAGACCTAAACAAAAGTCTACTGTAGATATTGGGCACTTTGTGCATGCTACATCCCCCTTTTATTGGAAGAGGGAGTCTTGGATACCATCTGACCTATCACCTATGATGATGTTCCTGTGTATTCTACCCCTACAGATCAGAAATCGCAGGAGCAAATGTAGAGAAGAGCATCCCAAACCAACCAACCAAACTAAAAAAAAGCACAGCCACCAGTAAAGGAATAGTTATAATTTCACTACATTATCCCAGTTCTCAAAGCAGCTTAGACTTATGCCTGTGCTGTTTCACAATTGCCTAATTATTCTTGTTCTTTATGCACAATCCCCTCTAGGAAACACGGCTTAGATGCAACTTTTTCTTATGCTGGACATAAATGAAACTCCAGCACAGGCCACAACCAGACAGCTTTTAGACTCACACTTTGGAGTCAGTAGAGTTGCTCTCATTGGCAAGGGTGTAAATGGGATCAGAATTTCACTTGTTCTGTAGCATTGCAGTCATGCTTGAGAGCTGAGCTAAGATTCACAGGGCACATATCTGCCAAGCCTGTTGGTTTGTCAAAGCTTGGGTTGGACAAACATATGTTTGCAAATTCTCTACATGAGCAATGACAGACTCAATCATCTGGTGTAGGGCAATTGCAAAAAGTAATCTTGTACACTGAGCTCTAGTACCTAGTTCTTATTTCCTGTAATGTGTGTAGCCATGAAGGTGCGGCCCCTTTTTCCTACAATGTCCCTCCAGTTTTCCCCGGAAGCAACAATCAGAAAGACCAAGAATGAACTGCCAACTACTTCCATCCAGCTCCTTCAAATACACTCAGTTTAGGCAGAGGTGGTAAGCACAACGAGCTCCTACCTGCCATACTGCAATGCCTGAAAAGTTTGCCACTGTTCCCACAGAGTAAAAGAGGTTATAGCTACTGGATGGCTGGCAAGCATCAGGATAAGTGGATAAAGGTTTAAAAAATAGCTGCAACTCTGGGTCCTACCACTGTATTTTGCCTTTGTATTTGTGACCCACCCTTGTGCTGAGCTCTGTATGGTGTTGCCTAGGGCACTACCACTATCTACTCTCTTACGCACACTTTCTTTCTCTTTTTATTTAACTCTTTTGTTTGTTTTCTGTACCTCAAGAGATTCAGAATTATGCATTCTCTCTCACAAGAAAAGATGAATCTATAGCATACTGCTGGCTTAGAAACAGTATCCACTACTCCAAAAACAACCTGAGAAACCTGAGGAAGCAGGGTGAACGTGCACTTTCAGTCATTGCTGAAAAGAAGAGAAGCTGAGAAATTCGAGAACACATTGTCTTACACTCCTTCCCAAGCCCTCTCCTGAGCTGTAGTTGCCTCCCACAAGATACGTGAGACAGTCCTGAGGAAAACAACATGGTAGGCATGAGAAGGTTACAACACCTGGATGTTCCAGCGTGTTTGTGATCAGTTTCTCAATTTAGGACCTTTGACTGTTGATGCAATCCAGTCTGGCCTCCACCCAAATAGAGTGAAGGCTCACAGTGGTGGGCAGCTTATCTTCCTTAGTTTTTTTGAGAAATAACACAAAATAACACATGCAAAAGGTAGAATTATGAGTGATCCCAGAAGATCATGAAGAATAATAAAGATGTTGAGAGATATCTCAAGTCTTATAATTAAAAGTCTTCTGCATCCTCTAACCCCAGGACCCTCTGAAAGGTGAGCAGAGCTATCTTGAAAAAATCCAGTTGGGAGAGAACTTCCTCCCATTGAAAATTCAAAGTACTTTTCACCCATTCATTACCACAAATTATTTCAGCAAACAGTATTCTACATTCTTATTCTGTCCTCATAAGCTCATTCTTGCCAGTGCCCAGTTTTAGCTAGGTGCCCTCTTTTAAGCTATTTGGGCAGGTGGGAAAGAATTTGTTCCCCTTTCCTATCCACCCCCCTACAGCTAGGGCATGTAAAGACTTGCCTTGTGTCTCTCTGTTTCCATATGTGGCAGGCTGCATGACCATGAAAGAGGAGGACAAGTAATTCAGTTCTAAAGCAAAGTTATGGAAGTAACTGTAAACAGTCTGAGGCAGCAGTGGGAGTTTCAGAGCAGACTTCCACTAGGCTTAGGCAAGAAGGGACAATAAGGACATCTGCAATAACTGCTGAAGTATGTAGAAGACAAGAAGGGAAGTGGTTGTATCCACCTCCATCAAGAGTGCTGGGCTCTGATGGGGATGTAGGCAAGACTCACATTTCTATCCCACACTCACTGCAGGGCTGCAGCAGTGATCTTCTGGTCACAGGAAACAACACTCTTTGCAACGTAGGGAACAACAAGCCCACTTGGAAGAACACACAGACAGCCTTATCCACAGTGGCCACATCATCATCATCATCATTCTGCTGAGTAAACTCTTGTGCAATGACACTGCCCCCTGGTCCAGCGATCCCAACAATGACACACAACACAATCCTAAGAAAGCAATAGTTAGAGGGAGTTCATGACATCTGTACCTTTTGTTGACACCTGTAGGCTCCTCTGGGCTAGATTTCCCTGCTCTGCCATAGCAAACCCACCTCTACTCCCCATTTGAAAATAAAATAAAAACAAAAAATTAAAAAAAGTGTGTGTGTGTGTATATATATATATATATATGGGTTTTTTACCTTTCAGCTCTGGTGGAATGGAAGACTGGATGATTTTCTTCCTTCCTCAGCAGTAAGGCCCGTGTTTCCTCCAGGGACAACCACTCCCTGTTCAAACAAATGCAAGATGAACATGGGTGCATCAGGTATCCAGTTTCCTACCTTATGTCTTTTATATCTTTGTCATCTGCCTTGCTCTGTGTTCTTATAAACCAATATAAATTCTTTATGCAATAGTCCTACTAGGTTTGTGTCCTTGAACTCCACCTCTCCCTATAGAAACTAGCAACTTACTCAAAGAGTAGAACATGTAGCAGGCATAGGCCCCTCGAGTGCTCTGTGGAAAGGAGAAGGGAGAGAAATTATAGGAATAAAGCTCTTCCCCAAGGGTTAGGAGTCCAGAGAGGAGACACATGCTATTAAGTGCAAAAATACTTTATTACTGTCATGTGAAGAAACCTTTTCACATTGTAAAGTGCAAGCAAGTTGAATTGGCTTCACAGAGAGAGGCTGCTAGCTAGCAGAAATCCCTGAAAGCCAGCCCACGCTTTAACTGCTCTCCAGAGACTGCCTGCCCTACTGGGAGGCCAAAAAGCAAGGGAAAACATTTTAAAGCCCATCCCTTCTCACTGGGAGCTGGCTCACCATGCCCATGGAAACCCCCACCCTTTGTGCACTGGCCCATCCCACAGAAGGGCAGAGGGAGGTTTCCCACCCATCTCTGACTCGGGGATCTTGGGGGCAGGTTTGCTGATGGACATGGACAGCAGACCACCCCGAACTGCATGGGCCAGCTGGAAACCCTCTGTGTCCACCCAGGCTCAGCACACCCAGGGGCCTTGCTGGGGCTCCAGCCTGGGACGGATTACGGGAAAGACAGGGAACAATAAACACTGACTGTGTTCTGGTCTGGCCCTCAGAGGCATGCAAGAGGCAAAGAGTATTTCCCAGAGGCATCATCCTCATGTGTCTGCAGGAGTAGAGTACACAAACTGAGGGTTGTGAGCCCTCCCTGCTACACAGGTTTGGGCCACCTAAGTGCTGGGTCTCTGCCTGTGGGCTGGTTAGAGAGCATGGTTAGGAGTAGAAGATGCACAGCACATTCTGCCTTTTGTAAAAAAAAATAGTAATAATTGAACATCCCCCCCTCTCCAGAAGCCACAAGCCTGACAGAAGACCTCTTGCATCTTGGCCAGACTGCAGGCCCACCACTTGTTTTCCTCTTCTCACTCTCCACTGGTAGGTCAACCACCAGAGCATGTTGGGGTTCACCAGCCACTGCTGAGGGAGTACTCTGGGCGAGATGAGACCCCACATGCAGCAGTGCACACGCATGCCATACAGGGAGCTGCCTGGATGCCCGCATTTGCTACTGATCTCCAGGTGACATTTGTAAGGGTGTGCAGGGGTGGCTGGCAGTGCCAGGGGGTCACAGGAGGGAGGGGTGGTAGTGCTCCTTCTCTCATGTCCACCCCACTAAGGACTCAGGTCAGAAACCTCTGCAACCTTGTGAACAACATTGCTGTTGAAGGGCCTCAAATTGCAACTCACTGCTGTTCCTTCCACATGCTTCTGGTGACTCTTTCTCCTCTCTGTGATAACTTTCATTGCCCTGGATGAAGTGCCCCAAGACCCTCTTGCTGGTGGCCAGAAAACCCTGCAGATCCCTGGAATGATGACAACACACTCTTCCTTCCCCTTGTGCACCCCACATGAGAACACCAAAGCCTCCATGGGCTTGCCAAAGAGTACATGAGAGGGGCTACAGTTTCTTGTGCTGGATG
>VXBX01001363.1:12265-24939 GCA_013400415.1 Scytalopus superciliaris
CCCCACTAAGGACTCAGGTCAGAAACCTCTGCAACCTTGTGAACAACATTGCTGTTGAAGGGCCTCAAATTGCAACTCACTGCTGTTCCTTCCACATGCTTCTGGTGACTCTTTCTCCTCTCTGTGATAACTTTCATTGCCCTGGATGAAGTGCCCCAAGACCCTCTTGCTGGTGGCCAGAAAACCCTGCAGATCCCTGGAATGATGACAACACACTCTTCCTTCCCCTTGTGCACCCCACATGAGAACACCAAAGCCTCCATGGGCTTGCCAAAGAGTACATGAGAGGGGCTACAGTTTCTTGTGCTGGATGCTGTGCTCACTCTGTGTGACAATGCTTGATTTTTCTAGACATAGCTGTAAGGCAGATATATCTGCTTGTCTAGCCTGAGCCCTACACATGTCCTGCAAGTACTATTCTCAGGCAGGCTTGAATCCCTTCCTTCTTTTATCTGTAAAATCATGGTGACACAAAGAAGGTGGATAGCAATCAATTGCTC
Source organism: Scytalopus superciliaris (assembly GCA_013400415.1). Taxonomy (NCBI): domain Eukaryota; kingdom Metazoa; phylum Chordata; class Aves; order Passeriformes; family Rhinocryptidae; genus Scytalopus; species Scytalopus superciliaris. Next base: position 12,766 of record VXBX01001363.1, read on the forward strand.
TCTTTTTTACCACAAGAACTAGGAAGTAGGAAATGTAGTTAGTGAGAGGTACATTCAAAACAAACAAAAGGCATTCATGCAAAGTGTACAAAGACTTCTTATGGAGAAGGATCAAGACCAAGACTGGGGAATTCTGTGATCTTACGAGCTTTTGGGGTGAAAAATGACCACCCTCCACAAACTTTCAGGATTTCTTCTAAAGAAAAACAGCAAACCAGACTAACTCTGCAGATTCACTATTGCCATGTGGATCTAACTGGAATAACTTAGACATTTTGTTCTTTACCTGAAGCCCTGTGAAATAATTGGCTTAATTCAGTGTTCTGCTTCCTGCAGGGGAAAAAAAGTCAGAGTAACATCTGACAGACAAATGTGTCCCCCTCACCCCCACTTTAGCCTATAGCCTTTTAGCAAAAATACAGTCATCAGATACGTGACTGACTCTAAACAGTAAATTGCAGAAAAATGTAATCAAGGTATTTATCAACTAAAAGCACAGCCACTTTAGGCTTCTCCACCCTGTTAATTGAACATCATCCTAAAGCCCTCCAAAGAGGAGTCATTACAAAAAGGTGACTGAGCAAGCTCATCTGCTTTCAGTTCATCTGTGAAGTGCAGAGCCAAAGAAATGATTCCAGCAACTTATTTTTACTTTTGTGCTGTTGATGTCCTAATTTGAATTTTAATGCTGGCGGGTACAGAAGCTTGCTTCCGCCAGTGTGAATGGGTGTTCTTATATGCTAAGTAGTGAACATTTGCCTTGCTGTGAGTTCTGACTTAGAAGAGAAGAAAAGAGAAGGGAGGAAGTTGGGAGAGAAGAAAGGAGATGAGGTAAGAAAGGAAAAACGGAAGAGCAGAAGAGAGAGAAATAAAAAGAAAGACAAGAGAGGGAAGGGAGGAATAATTCTTTTGATAAGACAGTCTTGAATAAATATTAAACACTTGAGAAGAAAAAGGGACAGAGAAAGATGAAAACAAGGAAGAAGGGAAGGATAGATGGACAGAGAAACGGAAGGAAGGAAAGGAAGGAAGGGAGGAAGANGGAAAGAAGGAAGGAAGGGAAAAAAAGAAAGCAGAACAGAAGAACTAAAGCAAGAAGGGCAAGCAGGTGGGAAAGCGGAAAGGAAAGAGGGAAGGAAAAAGGAAGAGTAAAAGAGTGAGAGGAAAGCCAGAGTTCTTTTGCCCTCCCTGTGAGGTCTAGAAGGTTTTATTACCAGTGATAATTTATCTAGGAAACATCTGACCCAAATCAGCTCATGCAGCTATTTGGTCCTTTCTTCACTTTAAAAATAAATCCTCAAGCCCCAGCTGAATAAGCTTGCATGGCAAGGGAGATTTAATCCATACCATGATTTTGGTCAGATATTTTTCAAACACTGGCATAAATTTTTAATTTGGACTTTGATATCCAAGCAGGCCCAGCTGTAGTACTCCTGGGGATCCTTCCAGAGTCTTGGACTTTGAAGAGGCTCTGCAGCAAACAGCAGAGACTACTGAAAATTCTGACGGCTGCTGCTGAACTACTAAGCACTACAATAAACTGGAAATCAACACATCCTGCCACTTGAAGGGACTGTTTAGAAAGATCTTCTCAAAGGAGAACAAATGGAAATAAAGTACATAGAGGCATGAAATACTGGTGCATTTGTGTGTCCATCTGGGAAATATTCTAGGAATGTTCTCAGAAATACTGGATTAACACTTTGAAATGAGCAAAGCAAATAAACATGACTGGATATGGTTTCATTATTTTCTTCATTCTGTTTTGATTTTCTCTTCACATTGCATATACTATGTAGACTTTTATTCTACATGTGGCCTTAGACAACTACATATTAACCCTTTGAATGCTCACCAGTAAAAGAATCTAAAATTGACTTTTTATTTTCCTACAGCAAACCTAAGTCTTCTTCAATCTTTCAAGATGTCACTTCACTGCAGGTTATAGCCAGCTGCTCCTTTGTGAGAGCAGCAAGTGGAGAACTTGCAACATCTTAAAGACATTTTCCTACTGCTTCAGGTCCAATACCCATTAGAAGTGTCAGGCTTTGATATGCTAATGTCTGATCTTACCAGCACAAATTAATGCTACAGACAACTCCTTGTACAGTCATTATGGTAAGTTCAGCACAACCTAGCTAATCTTAAAGATTCAATGGAAAACTGCACTTTGGATAAACATGGCAATCAATGTCATTACACCTTGGTTAATTAAAAATATTTGAAGCACTTGGACTTGAAACAGGAAATTTTCACAGTGCTGTGCCACCCCAAAACTGAATTGATGAGGATTAGTATATGCTCATCTGTCTCTGCCACCTTGAGAAGATGGCAGGTTCTGCCTCCTTTATCAAGGTTGTAATGGACTGAAATGCTTTGGATTGCTTATCATGTTTCATAAAGGATTCCTTAACTTTTCTTTCCAAAATAAAAACTTATTTTTCTAATGGTGAACTTACAATGCACCATGGAAACATCGTATGTCACTGTGAAGAGAGAAAGAGATATCATAAGGCAGAATAGACATATATTAGAAAAATTATCTCAGAATGTTGTCCATCTTTTTTTTTTTTCTGTTATTCCTGGCTTTATCCAACCATTGTATGCATTGTGTTTCATGAACACAAATTCACTTAAAAAACAAGAAAGTGTAAAAAGTGTAGCAAAAGATGTCAACTACCAAAAAGGAAAAAAAAAAAAATCATGTTACAAATAGGCAGCCAGATGGGGAAGAGCACTTTGTTTTTAAAGACTCTGGCCTTAATGAAAGGAACTGGAATTCCCAAAGAATGAAGTTCTTCTTGCCACTGATTAACACACGTTAGCTTCCCCAGCAAAATGACAACATATATCGTTCTGAGAAGAGACATATATTGCTGCATAGACCTTCTTGCTAAAACTGTTGTGGTATGTTCTGTGATATGAATTCATATTTCCAGAAGCTGGACTGGGCCCACCAACTCACTTCAGCGGTTCTGAAATGACCAAGATATATCAATAAGTATTGGTTTGAACTTATCTGAAGTGGCAAAAAGCTTCCCTGCCTGTGACAGTATAATCCAATAATTACCTGCTTTTGTGATACCCAAGTTGAAAAAGTGGACAGCCTCTAACCACTCTAAATCACTTGAGTTTAATCTCTGCTTACTAAGCTCACCAACTACATTTCACTGAAGATCATGATTTTCTCATGAATCCACAGTGAAGAAAAAAATTGTCAAGTCTGCATAACACAGGAAATTCCCTTGAAACAAGCCAAAGTTCTTCAAAATCTTGTATTGTGAAGAGCGCCAAGAATCTACTGTAAATGGTAATCAGGCTCTGCAAAGTAGCTGACTTTATGCAAAGCAGGCAAGTGCAGTCAAAACACTTACAGCAATCAATTGAAGTTGTTGGGTAAAGTTTTTTCCATGACCCATAAATTATTGAACAGTTAATTTCGTCTTTGTTCCTGTAAGACATTCTAGCTTTAGGATGACAGCTTTATCCATTAAAGGGAGTGTGGTGACAGCAGTACAGAGAGTGCTGAGAACACAGGGAGAGAAGGTCCAGTCTTAGCTGCATTACCACTGCGAAACACTGGGATACGTCAACATCTTAATCAATATGCAAGAATCAGTTACTGAGGAAGCACATGGCTTAAGCAGGATCTGATTATTAGGTTCATGTTTAGTCCACCAAATAGGTGAAATCAATGCAAAAATGAGTATCATATAGAAAATATATAACTGTCCACTCTTACCTAACCTTTCTTCCCTCCTTATTCCCTTCTGAGTCAGATTCACACGTGCCTCTTCTCTCCCTTTTTCATATTACAAGGGGAGATCTCTAGGCAGACAGCAAAAAGGACTGAAACTGAACAGATTGCAGAGAGGCAAATCCTGTCTTCAGAGCCAAGGAGAAAGTCCCTCTGTGCTTCCAAAAGTATCTTTTTGAAAGAAAAGATGTAATCCTTCAGAAATCTTGTGTTTCTGTTTTCATCCCTGTTGGAGGTTTCAGGAGATCAAGGCTGTTACTGAGTACTGGGAATGCAAGCTGTAGGAAAAACTGGTTTTTTCCAGAAGGGACCTAAGGTGCTATCTGGATCACTCACTGTCTAGCTTTATATTCTGGGCAGTTCTGTGGTTTTAAAAAAGAGATGAGGATGCATGAATGGAAGCAAGAATATAATTCGTTGGTTGCATACCTTTAATATAGTAGTGACTTTAGATATTTTATCTGCTTCCTGTGTTTGTTGGTTTGGATTTTTTGGGCAGCAGTCAATGGAGCTAAATCATTATTTTTGCAGACACAGCATGAATACATCAAATGGCTGATTTCACCAATAGCCAGGCATTTTATATTCATTTTTTGGCCAGTTGTAGTAGTTCAATTTTAAATAGAAAGGTCAGAAGGTAAAAGCAGTAAATGAATATTGGGAACCGAATCCTTCAGTTTCTGAGGAGGCTTGATTTATAGTGGTAGCAATTCTTTCTTTATGTTCTTGAAGATTCAGAAGTGTATGAAAAAATAGCAAATAAGAAACGCAGTTTCTATAAAGTAGTGTGGAAAGAATGAATAGTGTAATCTGATAAGACATTACAAATAGTGTCTATGGTAGGTGCTTGGTACACTAAGGTAAAGACCTAAGTCTGGAAAAAAGAACAGAGACAGTGTTTAGAGAAGGCACTATGGACCTGCCCCGAAATCAGCTGTAATACTATCAGTCACTTCCATGGCACAGATCAGACTGTCTACATAGTCTTCAAAGTAATCTTCACGTGTGACTGTACTCTCAGTGATGACCCTGTGGACCTGAGTAAAAAGCCTTGGTGTCTCCTGCATAAGGAGGCCTGAAACCTGGGATTTCCCCAGAATTTAGACTTAGATTTTTAAATCCCCTGTCTTGTGTGACAGAGAATGTTATGGGGGAATGGGAAAATGAGGAAGGTGAGGTTGGAAGCAAACTCCACTTGGTGTCTGGCATTAGCAGTAGCACAACTGACTAACTCAGCCACAGCACAACCTTAGCATGTATGATTACAGAAGCTGGGATGGACTGATCAGAAGATTCAGAACAAGAGTCTGGGAAACATCCTCTTTCCACCTATGCAGAATGGAAAATTTGCTGTGGTGTCTTGAGGATGTGCATATAGCTGGCAGGTAGTGTGCCCTTCCTTCTTTTTTGCTACCAAGTAGGTAATTAAAAAGTAGTATAAAGCAACATGTTCAAAGTGGAAAAGATGTGTCCTAGACATTTGAAAAGCAAGCAAAAATAGCTTGATGTCAGTTACCACATGGGATTTTTCTCACCTTTGTTTTTAACAGAGAAAAAATGTGAGAAAAAAAATGGCAGTGTAAAGGAATATTGAAAGCATGACATATTTGTCTGTTAAGTATAAATATGAACAGCTATGGAGATCTGGTGCTATGGTGCTAGGTTTTAACTCCAGTAACATTCATCTAGTGCCAGGAAACCCTAGATTTAGTACCTGAGGGATTGCTGTCTCAAATACCTTCTACATTTTGTTTTCATATGCTGCCAAGAATTTAAATTGGTAAAAGCTGGGGACTGACAAAAACTTGATCCCCAAGAGCTTTTCTGGCACAGGTTTATCAGAGAATATGGTGCCATTATTTTTATTATAATTTCTTTTTTTTTGTGGTGGTGGTTAGGGAACTCATTTATAACTCTGTGACTTCTACTCCCAAATGTATTTTTAAAAATCTTAAATAAACAAAGAGTTTGATTTTCTTGGTGGCGCTAGGAGCTGTCATTTATTTTATATACAATATGCCTTCTTGGATTGTAGTCATTTTAACATACTTCTTGAAAGATCAAGAGCAGGCAACAGAAAAAAAAAAAGACTGTGGGGTACACATTCCATCCAAACCACTACCACCCATCTGGTGCCTCTCTGTTCTAGTGAGGGATGAACTAACAATATGTAGTAAAGTGAGTAAGGCAACTCTCTTAGGCCCAGTCCTGCTTTCACTGAAATCAACAACCAGCATCTGTTTTGCAGTACACACATAATAGGAGCAAGCATTTCACAGGGAAATGTGGGCTTGCAAAGGAAAGGCTGAGCTTCTTTTGGAGATAGACATCTAACAAAATTACATTTAACCTTTATTGGATTTATGTAACCTTTTTATCTTCTCACTAGATAGAACATACTTGTGATGCTTGAACGAAAAGAGAGGCCAAGAAACCTTCTTTTATATTCCAATGATGACAGAAAGACCCAAATTAGTTGATGTAAAATCTAGATTCATCTTACAACAGGAAAGAGCAAAGCAGGATCAAATTAGCATGTTGATTGTGTTGTCTATTTTGCAGGCCTGAGAAACTTCCTTCCCCCTGGAGTGAGATTGCTAGGACAGTCTCAAAGCAGCTCTGTGAAGGTGAGGAGTGCCTTCAGTCTTGGTCCTCCACCTTCAAGCTGTATGCAGCAGACCTTCTATGTGTATCAAACAGGTAACTACAAATAAAGCCTCTGTCAAATAGGTTTAGCCACTTAATCAAGAAGATATAGCAAATAAATAGGACAGAAAATAAAATCCCAGAAGTTTCTGGTCCCAGATTTATGCTCATTTCATCAGGTCAGGTTGTAGCCAACAATGGCACCTTAGAAACACAAAGATAATAGATACAATGCTATCTTTAAGGTCCCACATTGCTCTCAAATGCCATAACCAGATCTCCCTAAATGTACTTTCAAGTTCACTCAGTAATAATTTACAGGGTTTGGTGGGGTTTTTTGTGAAAAGAATTTGTCTTCTTGTACACACTGAATAGAGACAGTATAGCTTGTGCTGCTTAGAATGCCTTTAGTTTTACTATACAATTAGATTAGAACTCTTAGGACTTGTACTCTTCCTGTGTTATGGATACTCTAGCCACTGGATTACTTTTTCCCTGTAGCTCAAAGTACAACAGAATATTCCTACTATCTCTTGGAAAAAAATATTTTCTGTTGTATAGAAGCTATGTTGGTTTTGGTGTTCTCTTGCATTTTGCTGTTAAAAGCCCAAGCACAATAGTTTTCTTATTAAAAGAATTATTGCTTAGGTTTATAGTGTGCCTTTACCTTGAAGGAACACAAAACACTTTTCAAATTGCAGCTTGGACCTGGCAAGCTTCTGTGTCCTCACAGCATACCACTGACTTGAATGATGTTCCGAACAAATAAAGATTTTTCCATATGGATCCACTTGCAGATCTGGCCCTCAAGGCACAATTTGTCCCTATGCCAAGAGAATAAAGCACTTTGAAGAAAGGAAACTTTATACATTTCATCTCAGAGTTTCCACCTGGGCTTTGTTTCTTGTAGAAGGAGAGGGGTTGTGAGTTTCCAAAAGTGATGGGCCCTCTAGGATCTGCTGGAGAGCCCAGCACCAGAGCCCATTCCTGTTTGGCCCCACCACAGCACTGATTTCTGAGTAACCATATTGCCTTTCCTCTGTACTGCTGTAAATGAAAATTTCCTCTCCTGCACTCTCCTTCCATTTGCCTGAGGGAGTACGAACACCCACATGTGTCATGCATTTGCCATCCATGGTGGTGAAGAGGATGGGATTAGTCCCTTTGCACAACGGGATGCTGGCACTGCTAGGGATGACAGTACTGCAGCTGAGAGTCTGTCCTCAAAGGAAATATGTCTCAACAGATGACTGAGCATAATCTCAGCGAAGGTCCCTGAGCAGTCTTCCACAGAACTGAGTGATGGGGAGGATACAACTACAGCATCAGTACCTTCCCCTGTCTCTTTCCCTGAGGTGTAACATGTAAACTTTATAAACAGTGTTCAGTCTGTATGATACCTCGTAGAAATTCAGCCACCCACTGACAGGGTGATTTAGTAAATATTGTCTCTCATTGCTATCACAGGTGGAGTTCAGATTGTTGAATACAGAGATTAGTACATCCAGATTAATATTCCTACTCACTAAAAAGTCACATAAAATGTCTGGAGCCTATAAGGGCAAACACTTTCACTTTAAGATAACTTTCAGCTACAGCTCACATAAAAGCACCAGATGTTTGTTCATTGCTTTCTCTGTGCAAAGGTCATTAGTATATGTAGTTGATCATATACTACATATGTAAGTGCATAAACTGCTAATATAATCTCCTGCAGTCTTCATTTACACTGACAATTTCTGTTGCAAGCAGGGAGCAGAAAGGTCCACCTCATGATCTGAGGGTCTGAAGAGATCACAGATATAAGAACTGTGTTTTTAGTAAGGACGGGTTAAATTCTTAACAAACTACTTGCAAATTAGCAACACAGGGAACAAATTTTTAAGTTTGGGCTTCTGAAAATTGCTTGCAGGCATGATGCATTGCAGCTTGTCCCACAATAATTTATAGTGAATTTGTGTTAACTTCAGAGTAGTTATTTTTAGTAAAATTATTTAACAAATGCTTTCACACTGTTCTAGAAATAATCAATATATGCTTTTGCAATGGCAAAGGTAAAATACTCTGGATAGGTAAAATAGTCTATAAAACAAACACATAACAGTGTATTATTTTAGAATACATTTAGTGGAAGAAACATGCACATCCACTAAAACCCCTTGTTCAGCTTTTCTACTTGAAGCACATGTTGAATGTTGAATGAATTCAAGCACACTGCTTGAATGTTCCACATTGCCTTAACTAGCTAGGAACATCCGAGCTGAATATGCTCCTCACAATCACTTCAGATCAATGCAGTGGCAGGTCTCCTTTCATCCCTAGACCAATAACCCCTTTCCAATGTCCTGGTTATAGTGACCAGGACCAGTTTGTCACTGTGTGGGTGTGGCTAAGACTGTGTATTCTACACCTTCTATGTCATTTCTCATGAACTGTTAACAATGGATCATTTGCAGCAGCTTCCTGGGGCACACCTGACCCCTCAGGCTACAGGATGGGTGCTTGGGAACTTCTGTGAGATAAGAAAGGTTTCCTGTCTTCACACGAATGACTCAGGTGTGGTAACGCCCCTCTGGAGAGCCGTTAGCACCTCCACACCCAGCCTGAGGGGTCATGTCTGCTAATGGGCCATCAGGGTTTCCAAAAATATGCCATGACTCACTTTACACAGTAACTCACCCATTGTGAAACTCCCCACCCTGGGGGAGGTACTGGGCACTCCCACCTGAGCCTAAGAATATATACACTAGGGTTTTGGGACTGGACCCACTCACTCGCCGGATCCAGAGGAGGAGCAGAGCCTCAGCAGGACTGCGACTGCCACTCTTGACCAGACCGGGACCATCATCCTCACAAACAGGTTTCCTCTTTCCTTTACTGTGTACTCAGGGGGGCCAGGTGGTGCTCAGCACAGGGGCTGGTGAGCTCCATTCTGTTAGTGCCCCAGGGTGCTGGGTTACACACCTGTTTCTGTGGGTCAAACAGGCTTTTCCCTCTGTACCCTTGTACTTATTGTGATCTTTTTATTAAATTGTAGTTCCGGCTTACGGTCTTTTTGTGAGTTGGGTTCATTTCTTCTGCTGGTTTACGTTTAAACTAGCACATCTAACAACAGAGGTCCTTTGCAGGCACAGGGCCCTGATTTATGTTTAATGCACCAGTGTTTTTACTGCTTTTGGCACGAAATGTTTGAAAGAGGTGAAAAAGACACACAGGCAAAAAGTCTGTTTAGAAAACAATTCCAACATAAGCACTATATGCCTTCAACTCATAGGTTCATTTCCAGTCAAGGCACCACAGGAAGCACAACAATTAGGTAAATTTTTATTTTTTTCTCCTTTAAAGGTATGGGGGAGGGAGAATGTGAGTAGGGGCATCTTGTTTCCTTCCTATAGGATGTTTTAGTAGTTTTTGTTCTAACTGGTTTTCTCTCCTTCTGCTGGGTTATTAACTTTTGTCTATCTACCACTCAGGAGTTTAAAAGCCTCAGGTGAGTGCTATCGGATTTTTAGTGTGTATTTTCTGATTGTGCACGAGGGTTTGACTACTTCCAACAAAGGCACACACACACACAAAGGAGGAGACTGGCTTATATTCTATTGGTCCATTGGCAGGGCTAGCAAGTTGTACCATCATAGACCATGCCTGCATGGTGTCTCATTCATTCCTAGAAGTGCAGACACCAAGTTAACATTGTACACAATTTTCATATCCGTTCAAATCTTTTGATATGCCATGGACTATATTTCTCTGGACTGAGAAAAGAAAGTCCACACTGCTAGACCAATGGTAGTAGCTAAATCAGTTAAAGCAGAGCTAACAGTTTCATTACTCCTTTGTTCTGCATTATTGATGATCAGGATAAAACCCTTAATAACTTCTCCAAAACAAGACTGAGAAGATTTTGACAGGGCACAGGGGAGATACGTCTTTACACAAGAGTGTTACCACTATCTCTACATAAACTGGAAAGTTAAAGTCTTTCCAACTTTAAAGATTAAAGTTGGTTTTAGTTTCCCATCAGTGCAAAGTCTTGTGATCTTTGGAGCTGTACAGGAAGAGGGAGCAAGAAGAAATTCTCCGTGTGGTTTACAACAAGGGGAAGGCAGTGCTTAACCATGAGCAGTAGTCATTAGCATCAGACACCTGGAAAAAAACATCTAAAATTTATAGAGCATCTAGTGTAGTATCTAGAGCTACAGATTATCCATTCCTCTAGCACAAGGTATATACCACTGTTGTTTGAACAGTAATGGCTGAAAGAGATGTTTTTTACTTAGATTATTCAATGAATAATATACCATTTTCATAATCCAGTCAAAGTCCAAGTATTTAACTTATATGTATATATCACTGAATACTTTTTGCATTGAGTCTCAATAAATGATCTGCAAATAATTTTTGAGATTTCTTGGCCAGTTCTTGGCTGTAGCTTCTTCCGGAGTATCCACGTTTTTACAAGTATGCCTTTCTAGGGTGAAAGAATACACACCTGCTGGAGCCAGATTAACCTTGCTGCTATGTCTGAGGAAGTAGACAAAATTTACATTAGGAATGAATGGGCCTATAAGGTGAACAGCTGCCAGTATTCCCTCTGTCATGTACTTGGAAAATCTCAAATTTTTCTCCCAGGTCTTAGTAAGGGAGATATCTTTTCCTTTTTTAGAAAAGGAATGGTGGGAAACACCTGGAAAATTCAAACAGAATGGGGGTGGAGGGAGGAGGATTTATGAAAAGGTGGGCATTCCCTTTTTTTTGTCAAAAGCAGTTTGGAAACCCCGAAAGTTAATGTCAGTGACACCATCTGTCCAAAGATCCCAAGGTGCTTTACAACTATCAGCTGCCCTGCCTGTCACTTAGGAGTGCATCACTAGCCAGAATTTAGGTCAGAATTAACAGGATCTTTTTGTTCAGTCTTTAATTTTATTTTGATGCAACAGAGATATCAGCCAAGGAAAAACAAGACTGTGTCAGAGTGTTGTGCTACACCAGCAACTGTAAGAGAAAGTATTTGTGACCATAGCAGTGTGACACAGAAGAGAGAGGAGAGGGGGAGAAAAAAATTTGTGGAATGAAGAGAATTAGCTGAGGGTCAGGGGCTGGGAGCTGAATGGTGAGGGGAAAGAAACTCATCTGGCAGAGACATGTTTTCTGGGCTGTTTAGTAGTTTGGCTTGTGGATTTGGTGGTTGGTGTTTTTTGGGTTTTGTTTTGTTTTGTTGGAGGGTTTTTTGGTTTGTTTTGGGGGGTTTTTTGTTTTTTTTGTTTTTTTGGTTTTTTTTTTTTTCCCTTTTTATTTTTTTTTTTTTTTTTTTGTAGTTTTGCTTTCCTTTGATTTCCTAGAAACTGGAGATGGGCAGCTTAAGTTTGGAAGCTAAGATGCAGATCCAAACATACAACACTGTATGTGTTGTGCAAAATAAAATTTTCCTATCTCTGGACTCTTTGCCTGCCCTGGCTTTTACAGTCTCTGCCCCTTCCTTGCCCCACCTGCCCTTCAGTCACCCTTCTGTCTGTCTGGGTAATACGTCATGTTGGTTCATGAGATCCCATCAATTCACTTTTTTCTTTTCTTTCCAAAGTGTCAGGCTAGCAATGAGATGTCTGTCCAATTGACCACAAATTCATATATTCATATATCCTCCTGCCTCCTTGTCCTTTTTCTTCCTTTTTTTTTTTATGGCAATTAAAAAAGTAAAATCTAAGACCAAATAAATCAATGTTTACAGATTTGTAATAAGTTTCTTTCTATTTATTTATTTATTTATTTTA
>VXBX01001363.1:24959-57538 GCA_013400415.1 Scytalopus superciliaris
TTTCTTTCGATTTATTTATTTATTTATTTATTTCCTTTTCAGTCACTAAAGAAGCAGCAGCAACTTGCAAGGAGCAGTTGTTGCCAGAGGGTGAATCATAGCTATATTGATTTGATTATGTAAAAGCTCAGAGGAACCTAAAGCCAGATACAAAAATATCTCATACTCCAAACCCTGTGGGACACACACTAGTAAAAAAGCAATCTTTATATTGTTCCTGATAAAAGCATCATTAGTTTCCTCACTGTGAAACCATTTCTCTGCTGATACAGAATATGGTTTTTCTTTTCTCTAGAATCCACTCAAATATAATTAACACTCAGTTATGAGACTTCAGCTTTCATTTAGAGCATGTGTTTTGAGGGTGTTGAGAGAATGGGTGCACAAGCCTGAGCATCTTTGAATCCCACACTTGACCCTCTGCAGAGCAGGGGTCTGGTCTCCATGAAACGGAGTGTGCTGGACCTGAGTTTCAGCACCCTCCCTTGGACCCTTGATTGGCTGTTTGGTGGGACTGCCACAGCAACTGTGCCAGAAACTCTGTCTCTCACTCCCCTGTGGCCACTATACCACAACAAAGGTACACAAATCACGCAGGCACAGGCACAGGCACACAGACTTGCACAGATAGACACATTCCCAGCTTGTCACAACTAAATGCTTGCATGTGTGCTTTTCTGCAGAGCAGCTCCTTGTAGGCACCCCAGCAAGTGGGCAGCACTCTGCTGACATGGCTGGCTCGAAGATGGGGTGAAAAAAGCAGGGGCAAAGGGCTTGAACTAAAAGGCCATGGAGAGCTAAGGCTATACGTTTGGTTTTTATGCTTCTATTAGCCATGCAGCCAATATCTGGGCAGACTGAAATTGGGATAGGCAAATTCATGAACTTCAGATTTTTTGGTGTATTATGAAGGGAAAATATAGTCCATTTCTTTTGAAACCTATCTTACTTGTTCATGCCTTTAATATATAGAGAAGATGTATTGTAAGTCAGTATACTTCACTCACCTCTGGTTCTCTCTCTTATCAATTTCAATCTTTTTTTTGCGCAATCAAAGGAAAATATCAATGAACTTTAACATCCCTTGTCTGAATCTGCAATGTAGGACTTCGCTGTAAGATAAGGTAAAGTGTTACCATGATCCTAAAAGTGATACTAGACAGATATGGCCCACCTATGCTACTTGCTAAAGTACTATGTGCTTTAGAGACAAAACCTTATGTAGGTGAGAGAAGGAAAGGAAAGACTCATTTCAATGCTTACACCTGTCTTCTCTTCAAATCAATGTGAAGACTCTTCAAGGAAGCTTTAAGACATCTGGGAGTTTTGCTGACAACTCTGAAGGATTCATACACACACAATTTGAAACAGTGCCAGAAAAACTCAAAATATCTAAATGGGTTGATTTGGGGATCATTTTACCTAGTTGCAAAAGCCTTTAACCTTATTGCAGCATAAGAATGGTTTCCATTTCATACTCTTGAATTCTCAAACAATTGGGATTACTATAAAACAGCAAATTATCCTCTTTTTTTTTTTTTTCCCCCTCTCTTTCTCAGGGCCCAATTTATGCTTTTTCTTTCTTAGAGCTGCAATTGGCAATTGCAATTGCATTGGCTGCAATCCTGTCTGGCATACCCCTTGAACATTTCAGATAGCACCACATACTATACTACAGGCTACAGCACAACATTTAGGGGGTTGGTAAAATCCAACCTGCTGAGTTCTTTGCATAACCAGTGCTTAAGAAGAAAGGCTGTTCATATAAATTATTTATTCACCCTACCATTTGCAGTGATTTTTCATTATCAACACAGGGATAATTCCAGGTTTGTTCACCTGCTTCTGCAGCACCCATGAAGGTAGGTGTGTGACTGTACAGCACAGCAAGTGTAGGATAGCAATTGGTCTGATTAACTCGTTCAAGTAGGGCAGATAATTGCTGTTCACAGCCATGTCCATCTCCCAGTGTAATATGGTGCTGAATCCCAAAGAATGCCACAAAATACTGTCTTCAGTGGGAGTTCAGACCACTTCATGTTTCTTAGGGTTGGACCTTGTGCATAGTCTCTGAACATCTTTTAGCACAAAGGTGAAAACAAATCTCATGAAAAGACAACTTCAGCTATTAGATACCAAGTGATTCACCCACCTTTTACACATTTATATAGGAAGCTTTTAGTAAAATACTAAGATATGAGGGTTTTACTCTGAACTCTGAACACATGTAATTGAACCACATGAATTAGGAGTCTTGTCCTGAGACACCTGTGGTCTTTGGTGGTTTTAATGGTAGCTTGAGAGAAAACTCAACCTTTTGAATGACCTCCGCAGTTTGAGTCATCTGCTAGCATGGCCTACAGGATTACAAGTCTGTTCAAACCATCCATGGATATTTGTCCCTTCAGTTCTCTTAGCATTCAAAATAGGTGAACCAGACACCTCACTTCAGGCCAAAAAGGGTTGCTCACATTTGATGAATGACATGTGATTTGAATACATTTTTGTTAAAACAAAACCTAGAGACTCCCTGGGTCCATCATCTCTGAAGTCCTCAAAAACTTTGATCCAAGACAAGCTGATATGTTCAGAAACAGAGCACTTAAGAAAGCCTTGTGTGAGAGGGAGATAAAGGAAAAAAAAACCACAACAAATTATTTTTAAGCAAATGCTGTAGTTCAGGAGTAGTTGATATACAACCTTGCTTTTAATAGATTTACTGACTAAAATATTTTTTAATTAGAAATGTTTTACATAGATTTCACTTTCATATATTATAAGCCACAAAGACAGACTCCACTTTAATTTATCTGAAAATATGAGCATTTTTGTTTTAGAGAGCATTTGTGCTTTCCACTCACTGGATTGATCTTATTATGATTGTCTTTCTTCTCTGTAATAATCTGGGTCATTCTTCTGTACAAAAATCAGGTATCAATGTGAGCATCAAAGAAAAACTGGGACCAAACCCACTGAGACTGGTGATATTACATGATTGCTAAATGTGAACCCTCATTTTGATAAGTCTTTGCAACTGAAAATGTGGCTAAACAGAACTGGTTAACAAAAGGTATTCTTGCACTGAAAAATGCTCAGTTCATTGGCATATTTTCTGCAAGAATTAATAAACCCCTGAAAAATTACTGTGCACAACAGCTCTACTAGTTCTGTCCGACTGCTTTCCAGCCTCTACTTCTTGAAAATAAAACAAACTCTAACTATAAATCAAGGTCACTGAAATGAAGGCCAGTTGCACATCACAGAGAATGATTTTATAGGTGGAACGTGGGTTTGCTGATTTCTAGAATAAATTATTGTGTTTTAATGAACGCAGTTGCATTTACTTACTTTTAGTTGCGAAGACTTAAAAACAAAAATCACAATCCCTGTTACAGGCTAATTTTAACATCTCTCATTTTTCCGGGCAGCTCTCAGTATAAAACATTTAGCTGACAATGTGCCAGGAAATCCCTTTCATTAAAATAAAGACTGATACACACATTGTGAAGTTATCTCACTTATAATATCAATGATCTTTAACAGAGTCGTTTTATTACCAGAATAACATTTCTGTCTGACAAGCCTGTAGTCAATATTTAACAGATTTAGGTCAGATTTAGCAACAGGATTTTGCAAAAACCTGGCAAGACTGAATTCTGACTGCAAACTCACAAAGTAGGTTTACAGATTACAAAATGAGCATTTTCATAAATATGTATGTCTCATAAATATTTGAGAAAAAAATGAAATCGGATCCAATATCTAAATGATTGTCTAATTAATAATTCTTTTGATAGGACAGTCTTGAATACATATTAACCACGTGAGAAGAAAGAGAAAAAGAAAGAGAAAGAGAAGGAAAGGATGGACAGACAGAGAAATGGAAGGGAGGAAAGGAGGGAGNAACAAGCAAGCTAGGAAGCAAGCATGCAAGGAAGGAAGGAAGCCAGGAAAGACTCCTCTTTGAAAAAGTATCAAGATTTTTAAATCCTACTTCTCCATTTTAAAATTTCAAAATCAGTCAAGAAGACCCTTTAACCTCATCAATATTATATGACAGTCCTCACATGTACAGCCTGTTGCACATGAAAGATTGCTGTTTGATTCCCGGCACAGCTGGGGTCCAAGACTTCAGGCATCAGGACTGCATGAATTTAAGAACACTTTCTACTTGAGGAAGTGTAAATCCTGAGGAAGAGGAGGAAAAGCATGGAGAAGCATGCTGATGATTGCCCATTGTAACATCTGAGATTCAGTTGTGAACAGGATTCCCACAGTGGTTGCTTAAGCTCTAATTTACAGTGGCCAAAAGGTATAAAAAGTTATTTCCAAATTATTTCTCAAAGGCAAGTGACACAGTTGTTCCACAGTGAATTGTAGAGTTCAGTTTCCTGTAATTTGCAAGTATTTTGATGCATAGTTTGTTGATGAAGCTGAGAAACTCCTAGCTGTTGGATGAATGGTCATTCCCTCTGGAATTTCAGAAATGTATTTATTATTTTCCTTAGATTGTTGTTCCACTGTAAAGGTTTTTATCACCCACATAGAGAGTAGAATAACGATGGCAAATCACCTCACATAGTGAGTGTTTTGTGAAGTCAGTTATCTGACTGATTAGGTAGTCAAATAGATTTAAAAAGAATTAAAAGAAAGCAATAAGCAACCCTAGGGTCCTCTGCACAGCTTGAAGCAATTACACTGAAGATGTGTTGGGTATGAGTATGGAGGGAGCTACTTCTCTTGGTTGCCACAATGGACACAGAGATATATACCAGTGGAACAGGCAGGTAAAACTACTTTTCTTTGGAGCAAGCAGCAGAGCTGTAATTCATAAACTGGTACTCTTGCTCCTGCCTCATTCCTTGAGTTGCAGCAACATCTTTGTAGTCCCTTACACTTCATTGTTCACCTATTGTTCCCATATCCAGGAAATCACATCAGAAATGCAAAATCCATAAAATCAATGGAGAAAAAGGTTTGTACAAGTCTGAGTCATCTCTCTAAGCTTGTAATTTTCAACTAAACTGAAAAACTTTTGTTGACATTGATGAGTACTGCTATTTATGAAGTTACTGTACTTGTTCACCCATGCGATTATTGGCTACAAGAAATTTCTCTCTTTTCCACATACCACATAACCTTACTCATCTGTTCCCTAGTGGAAAAAGATTCTGCAGTCTTACTTAGAGTCACTCAAGAATTACAGCTTCTGCTGCATTTTCAGAATAGTTAAGAGAATGAGTTTCTTTCCAAAGGAGTGGCGTTAAAGATTCAAGATATGATATTAAATCTCTGTTCCACATACTGAACAGCATGCCTAGCAAAATGCAGCCAAGGTGCATTAAAAATAAACACAAGATAAGTGAGGAATGCAGTTATTGCTCTTTTCAGAAGTTCAGAAAAAGAACTCCTATCTTCATGGTTTGTGAAGAAATAAAAGCTTTACAAGATACTGAAAGTAAGAGACTTAACATTATCTGTCAGACACAGTACGACAGGGATATGGAGGGATCTGAACTCATCAAGGTGGCCAAGTATTTGCCAGGCTCAGGTCAACACCTCTTTTTCATTACAGAATATGGGTCCAGCTCTTCAAGTTATAACCAAGAAAACTATTTCTATAAATTGTGTAAGTGCAAGGATCATATCTGCTTTCCAAGGTGTTTCTGTCTGAAATATTAGCAGTTAGCACAGAAATTATTTTCACTATAAATTAAGATCGCTGTATTTTGTGAGCACAAATGTGCATTTGTATAATTTTAGAGTTGCAAAGTTAGAGTGCAGTTTTGATCATTTGGCCCATTGATTTTTTCATGTCCTTACACAAACAAAAATACATTCTTTTTCCAGACAGAACTGGGCTCCATGAAAGTTGTACCATGGATCTCCTAAATTTCCCTAATTAGAAGCTGAAAATGTGTATCTTGTTTTTGGTCTCATCTCCTCAGAAGCTGAATATTTGACTTCCGATCTCTATCCCTAGTTAGTGGTACATACTCAGCACTTAGATGTCTTGTTTGGGAACAAGAAACTGATCAGAAAAAAAAACAATTAAGAGAAAGCATAATTAACTGGACCCTGACTACTGCTAAATTTCTCAGTGAATTTTGGCCATTGACTTCTGTGAAGATTTCACAGGTTTTAAGAGATGTGTGTTTTTTATGGCTTTCATGTAATTAAATGATAAAATGCATCATTCATAGAAATGAACAAAGAAATGTCCTCAGAGCATCTGCCACTATTGCAGTGTAAATAAATAATAGGACCTCACACAACTATATTCGTTAGTATCACATAGGGGATAGATGTCAGGGAAATGACCAAGTTTCTTTAATCAACTAATATTTCTCTGTAAGGAGAAGGTAGACTGTAAACAAATTGTGAATGAAATTATTTCAGAAGACTTAAAACAACAAGAGGGTAGGAAGAAAAGTTTGGGGGCAAATGTATGAGATCTATGGCAAGTGGCAAGTAAAGATAAAATTGGTGTTTAGCAGCAGAGCAGAATGAACCCAGTGAAATCACAATGCTTACATTTGACAACAGTAGAGACCTTCATAACAAAATCACCCCAAATAACTATAATTGTCATCTTCCATAGCAGTATAATCACCAAGTACGTTCAGTAAGTCAAAGGTATGAAGTCTGAAGTACTTGCATGAAAAGCAGTAATTCAAGACCTTCCTTTAAGAAAAAGGATTTTGTATTAACATATGAAAGTTTTTTTTAAAAATTTAAAAAAAAAATCAGAAAGGGACAATATACCATATATTGGTGTGTACCTTACCACTGCAGATTAATACCAGCTCTGTATCTTTCTCCCTTCAGGAGGAGAAATGTGAAGTTGATGAATGACCAACATCACAAAAAATGTTAGCAGCCTGAAGAATGAACAAATATTTGTCAGATTCTTTTACTTACAATCTGGCATGCAAAACCAGAAAGCTAAAATACTTTGTACAAATGAGGTCACTGCCCAGCATCCTTTGCTGATCAACAGTGTTTTTTTCATAAGGGTTTCATTATCATATGTCCTTGAAAGTCCTGCATATGGGGGTGAGGGGGAGGGGTGGGGGGTGAGGGAGGCTGCAGAGGAGTGCAATATTACTTAATAACACCTGAATTGTATGTTAGTGTATTGATCTACAATCTGTACCATTTGTATATTCCGGCAATTAGTTTAAAGTCAAAGCAGCTGGGATTTTGGTTTTAAATTATGGTGTTCACTTGCTGTGGGACTTAAGGACAACTCCTTACATATCTGTGATGGGGGTGAAATTAAAAGACTTGCTTAATGCGACAGAATTCAAGCAGTCTAAAGGAGTGTGGCAATTATTGGGTGAAATCTTCAATACTTTCTAATCTTGGTAGGTATTCAAATAGCTCCCAAAGCTATACTGAGTGTCTAAAATGCATAGGTGGTGTTTCATTTGTTGAGGAATTTATATGTAAACCAATAGAAAAAGCAAGCCTTAAAACAAAGAAAAAAATGTCTACATAAAGAAATAATAGAACAACATATGGAGAAATCCACATCAAATGAAAATTAACTTTAAATGTTTGCCCTCTGCAATATATCGTGTTCACACAACCAATTAAAAGAAATGCCATCTCATTTGGAAAATATCTATTGATTTTTCAGTTCATCAGATCAGCTTGATATGTCTGGCAATGGCTCCTATGACATCATCAATATTTTTCTATTTAGAATAATGACTTATCTTATATGCCAAGTGCTATAAAAAAGTCTATATACATATATTTCTAAAGACATCAGCTTAAAAACCATCTCGATTTCCCCCCTTCACATACAGTATTTTTTATCCACCTTTTAAAAAAAAATTTTGGATCTTGCCATAAGATTCATTTATGGAACTCAGTAAATTCCTTTAGTTTATAAACTGACCTCTAAATCATGTTTCCCCTATTAGATGCTGTTGCTTTGGCCTGCGTTTGGTGTCCAAATTACACACATTTTTCTTTTCGAGTATTCAGAACACATTTCAGAGAAATCCTCCCTGCCCTGCTGCCTCTCTCATTCTCTCTTCTTTTCCAGCCTCCTGTATCTTTTAACTGCTCCATATTATCTCTAAATCTTTCTACAGAGTCAAAAAGGCATCCATTCAACTATATATGTTTATTCTGTTCAATTGAGCCATGTATGTTTTTTCAGCCACACTTACAGCTGACTCTCAGCCCACTTTCTAGCACTGGAAAAGAATATTTATACACTGTGGATATAGATGCCCCCTTAATCAGAACTCCCCATAGGCCCAATTGTCAAAAAAAAAACCAAAAAAAACCNAAAAAAAAAAAAAAAAAAAAAAAAAAAAAAAAAAAAAAAAAAAACAACCACCACCCATGAAACAGTTCTGACATTAACCCAAAAAACTTAATTCTTTCTTTTAAGATTCTCACTCTGGGAATGGGGGAGGTGGAAGAAATTCCTCACCTTTCCTGTTCATTTCCAGCCTACTCAACACAGTGAAGTCCCAACATCCCCTGGGATACCACTTCACCACGGAGCGGGAAGAAGGGCGGTGTAGCAAGCTTGGAAACCTCCTTGACTCTGGAAGTGAAGCAAAATGTAGTGGTACTGCTACTTTTGTGTATTTTTGGTTTACTCCACTTCTATGCAATTCAGCCTGTTTCAAGGGGCATGACCTGCGGGACCCTGTGTGAAGCAGGCTAAGGCACAGTGTTTCTACCCTTGCAGCAGGGTTGACTGACGCACAACTCTTTTGCTACCAGCAATGCTCAAACTCCGACTGGGGCCGATCACAGCGCTTAGAATACTGAAAGAAAAACACGTGGCCCCAAACCCGGTAATTTATTGCACCACTTCGGTAGTCCCTGGAATGTGGTTTGCTGACCTCTGGTGGTCGTCAAAGCTGCAAGAGATGTGGCTTGACAGTCGGACCTGGAAAGTTAAAAAAGGAAGTTTTTTCTGACTCCTAAAGGATATCCAACCATGGTGTTAAACAGTGGGAAAAGCTGAAGATTTAAATCCCAAATCTCTGAAATTACTGTCCTATGCTGTAGGCAAATTACTGTGTTGCTTTAGGTTGATACGATCTAAAGTCAGTGAATAAGTAGAGTGGTAGCTTCTGTACCACACTTGCTCTCATCTAGGATGTTTTCTTTACTCTTCATGGCTCCTCACTTCTACCCTCTACATGGCCCCGTGTCCCCAGAGGAAGGATCTGACGTCCTCTGGCATCAGATGGGATGCCTGCAGTGCAAGAGCTCAAGGCCAGAATGGCTGGAGGAGTAGAAACAAGCCATGTCCTTCATAGGCTTACAGATAGTCAGCCCCAGGAAAACTCTGAATAAGGATTAGTATTACTCTTCTGTTTTGGGCCTAAACCCCTGGTTTAAACTTACCTTTGAAAGCAAGTCTAAGGTGAAACTGAGTCAGTGACAGCGTACACAGGGTCTGAGGCAGGCTAACCCCTAGACCTACCTTCAGTTATTGGAGATACCCTGCTTTGCCCTCTATCCCTGACAGTCCTCCCTTCCATACACTGCCCAACGAGTCAGTGAGCGGCCCAGGATTGCATTAAATTCATCCTTGGAGAACAAAAAAAATAGGCAAGCCCTTCATCTCAAACATTATTGAAGTCTCCTATGAGTCATGTTTGTCCTTGGTTATATTTCTTCCAAGGAAGTATTCTTCTCTGCCCATGGAAATGTACACTAAATATAAATACAGCTTTCTCAGTGACATTTGACCAGTTTAATGGCTATACCATCTTCAAGGACACTTTCTGTTATTCTGTACTGAGTCCAGATAGTCCCTATTTGTGTTTTTTTCTGACAGAATAGTGGCGAAAACAGACTACAGTCTATTTGAGTCTGAAATAACTTCCGGTTACATGAGTGCCTGAAATTTTCCATTTAATACGTGACAAACATTATATCCTTTTTCTTGTTACTGGTTGACATGCATTATTCAATTCCACACTATACTGTCTTATCTATTTTTCTAGCTTTGTCACTGATCCCCTAAACTCCTGAACTGCTCTACTGCTCCTTACGATTTGTTGAAATTACATTGAAGTTATTAATAGAGACAATACTGACAATGATTCAAATGAGTATCAATCTGCTGTGAAAAACTTGCTCCAAATGAATTTTTTAGCCCAATTCTGACTTAGATAAGAGGGATAGACTTCTGTGTTAGAAAATAATGTTGCAGATGGTCAAGAGGATGTCTGGTTGGCATGCTTCTGGAAAATGAAAAACCACATCTATGTTAACTGTTCTACAAATGAGATTAAACTGAGGTTATGTTAAAGCAATGTAAAAACATGGTGTGAATATGGCTTTAGGGAGAGTGCCCTGACTTACTTTATACTATTTATTTAGACTGAGTTTATAAAGAATCCATAGACTACCACCCTTATGGGTGACTTGGGGCAAATGATCATCATAAGCAGTTCTCAATTCTCTTGTGTAAGCAGGTGTAGGCTGGCATTTTTAGTATCTGCTTGGTGAGACAGTAGTTCATTTCTTCATTAAGGGCTAAAATTTGTCCTCTGATATGTGTGAATGGCTCCCAATGAAGTAAATGAAAATGTCAATTAATTATTTAGCCTAGTTACAGGGATATAACTAAAGCAATAATTAGAAGAAATTAAAAGAAGAAAAATTTAGATTGACTATCAGAAGAAAAGCCCAAGCAGTGAGACTATTTGCATACATCTCTGTTTCTCTTCTGGAACTGAATCTGGACTAACTTTGCCCATCATCATAACTTAGACCATGGAATAATTTCTCAAGGGAAAAGAACACTTGGGAAAATGTAAATTAGATTGGAGAAACATCAGGAAATATAGCACAGAAATCAATTCCACATTAACAGGAAGATATAGTGGTTGATCTTTATCATCTATGCATTCCACTTCTTATAGCTTATTTCCAACTTCAGGATATAGAAGTCTGAGGAGGTGAAAGTTTGTAGTTACTGGGTAAATAAATACTTCTGCTCCTTACCACAACCAGTAATCTCCTATATAGAAAGTGCCTGGAACCTACTGAACACAGTTTGCCACATCTTTCTCAGCAATAAGAAGAAACAGATTGATTAAGCTACTTTGGTCTTATTGTACAATCTGGAGTGTCCCTCACATGCAGGATACACAGTGCTTACAACTACTGTTGGCAAAGTCTGATATTGAATGACGGTGGCTTTGTGTGTTTCTGTGATGTCTGTCCATGGACAAAGGTAAGCTTTATGCTTCCTATTGAAGACAGCCAGAGTGAGCCTGCTGATCATTTGGATCACCGAATTATATTTAAATCAGAAGAAGGCACACTAACAAATAGTGCAAAATTCCACTGCTGTGTAATCTAACCAGAAATGTTGTGGTCTGCTTCCTTGAGGTAGGAAAAGTGTGCACTACACTTATGCAGCTTGGGAAACTAGAATACCATTCTAAAAAAGTGCTTCTGCTAACCTTGTCTTCAGCAGAGAACCTGTATATCATATTTAGCATAGAATAAAACATCAAATCATATGTCCTTAGTATTGGGAAGTTGAAAATCACACATGTAGATGGTAATGTGGGAACCATACAGAGATTAAAACTATTCTGCAAATGCACAGTCACACACCTTCTCTAAATCATGGCAACAGAAATTATGGCAAAGCCTTTATGTTTTCTGACAAT
This sequence comes from Scytalopus superciliaris, assembly GCA_013400415.1. Classification (NCBI taxonomy): domain Eukaryota; kingdom Metazoa; phylum Chordata; class Aves; order Passeriformes; family Rhinocryptidae; genus Scytalopus; species Scytalopus superciliaris. Next base: position 36,632 of record VXBX01001363.1, read on the forward strand.
ACAACTCTTTAAAACACTGTTAGTGGACTCTACCTCTCTCCATCATGTCACACAGGACAAGGAATGGGGCACGGCCTCAGTGGTTCTCAGTTCGTAGATATGCCTTACAATCCAACAAGCCAGCTTTATAAAGGCATGCTGAATAAGGCTCTGTACCTGCAAGGGAAATTTAATTGGATTTCTTTATAGATTGCAACAATCCAATGAAAAATTATGTAAGAATAGCATGATTCAATTTCAGTATGCACTTGAATAATAATATTTTTTGAAAGAGAGAATTCTTCATGCGCACAGAGAAAAAAAGAAAGAAAAGAAAAGAAGAAGGAAAAATGAAAACAAAGTAAACTGACAGTTTTCAATCCAAATAGACTGCATGGACCAACTTTATTCACAGCAGCAAAGACATTGTGTGTGTCATTGTCCCAAGTTAGGATATAAAAGCACAAATTATAAACCATTTTATATGCTTTCATAGCTTCTGGATTTGACTTTTCGGAATAATAATGTAGTCTTTCATTTTATCCTGTCCTCTGAATCAAAGTGATTGAGAAAAAAAAATAAAATATTGCTTCATCCAGTATCAGATCCACCTCAATGAATAATGATGAGTTCAAGCATTTCAGGTTTGAGCTGCTTGGGTGTAACTTAAATATTTCTCTGTTTTTCTCATATTTTACATCCATTTTTCACATTCAGTAGTAGTGAAATACAATCATAGTCTTTGGATTTTTTAAGGATACATGCAAGGTGCTTACAAGTATGCTTGATTGTGTGTGTTTGTGTAGTTATATAGCATACATGCCGAACAGCTGTACTTTATAGGGCAATGAAGCTGGGGAAGGGTCTAGAGAGTAGGCATATGAGGAATGGATGACGAAGCTGGGGTTGTTTAGCCTGGAAAAAAAAGGGAGTCTCAAGAGTGACCTTATCCCTCTCTACAACTACCTGAAAGCAGATTCTCATAAGGTGGGATTCAGCTTCTTCTCCCAGGCAACTAGAGACAGTACAAGAGGAAATGATCTCAGGCTTTACTAGGGGAGGTTCAGGTTGGACATCTGGAAGAATTTCTTCACTGAAAGTGTGATTAAGACTTGGAATGGATTGCCCAGGGAGGTAGTGGAGTCAACATCCCAGGAAGTGTTCAAGAAATGACTGGACGTGGCACTTAGTGCTATGATTTATTTGACAATATTGCGATTGGTGAAATATTAGACTTGACCATCTTGGAGGTCTTTTCCAAGCTAAATGATTCTGTGATTCTAAATACTAGGTTAAACAGGGCACCCACTTTGACAACTCTCTGTTGATTTCCTTTGCATCCAGATACAGTGAATTATTAATCCGATGGTAACTTCAAATAAATGTCTAAGGATATCTTTTGTTGCATTTAATGTAAAGTGAAAAATGAGACTCAAAATATAATCATACTCTTACTTAATTTTATGTCAGTTTTAACCTGCTTGTCTTACATTCTTTTCTTTCAGTCCATGACAAGTTTTAGAGTGGGAATATGAAAGTACTTTGTATCGTTTTCAATGACTTCAGCATACGAGGAGGGAACAAATGAGATTTATGGATCCAGAAAAGAGCAGAAGGAAGTTTGAAACTGTGGAATGAACCTGTTAGTTTTATGCTTCTGTAAAATCATCATCAATCTAAATAAGATCAATATTGATATTAGTTTTTAAAAAGAAGGCTGTCCTTCATACATGACTAAGCTCTTGTTTTGGAAATTACAGTTCCAAAACTAAAGGCTTTGAAATAAAATGTTGTATACCAAGTGCACAGTTTTGCAGGAAATAGTAAATTTTGTGATCAAGTACTCAGCATTGATTTGAAAAATTCACACACCAGTCAGTATTACAGCAGAGATCTATCTATGCTCTAGCTAATCTCTCATGAACATTCTTTATTTTAAAATTTCTTCTACTAAGTGTTGGTTGTTTGTTTTTTTGTTTTTTAATTACAGTGCTCTTATCTCGAGGGTCCTAGTATTTCACCTGCTTCAGGTCTTATATTTGTTGATACTTCAAGGATTTCCTCAGATAGCCTACCCCCACCTTTTCACGTACAAAGGCTGTTTTGAGTCTGACAAATTCCTCTAGTATGTTTTGACTGCAGATCTGAGGGTTCAAGCCCCAGATGTGCCTGTAACTGTCCTCATACATTTGACATTTTCCCCACCTAATATTTAATGTTATGTCCTTCTAAGCCCTCACTTTGGAAAACTATATGAAAATTATCATTCTTAAAAGAGTAAAGGTTTCAGGGGGAAAAAACAGACCAAGTGGGTTATACCAACTCATTCACTACCCAAGAAGATGAAAGGGTTCTAGGCGAGTAGCTCAGCTTGTGAACACAACATGGACCTGTTGTGGCTCATTTTGCATTTAGCATTAAAGTCCTTGCAATTAAAAGGGGAAGGGAAAAATGTGTTCTGTTGACACATAGTCCTGCTGTTGAAAGGGGCATTATTCTGGGGAGAAATCTAACCTGACTATAGTGGACTTGTGGAATGAGGCCAGTGGAGGGCCACAAAGATGATCATGGGGCATCCCATCTGTGAAGCCAGACTGAGAGAGCTGGGGCTGTTCAGTGTGGAGAAGAGAAGGCTCCAGGAGACCTTGGAGCAGCCTTATAGCACTGGAGGGAACCTACAAGAAAGCTAGACCTTTAAACAAGAGCATGTAGAGATTCGACAAGGGGGAATGGCTTTAAACTGAAAGAGGGTAGATTTTGATTATATATGAGACATAAATTCTGTCCCGTGAAGATGGTGAGACACTGGAACAGATTACCTATAGAAGTAGTGGATACCCAATCCCTGGCAGTATTCAAGACCAGTATAGGTAGGGCTTTGAACAGCCTGGTCTAATGGAAGACATCTCTGCTCACGGCAGGGTTCTGGGTGGTGGATTGGAACTAAGTAATCTTTAAAGCACTTTTCAACCCAAGCAATTCTATGATTTTATCACAGGAAACTGTAGTATTCAAAATGTGTAGGGGAAAATGTGTAAATGTGTAAATATGTAAACATTTTTTAAAAGTATTATTTAAATTCTAGAAAGAAAAAGATCACCAACAGAAAGTCCCTAAACTTTCAGAACTTTTTTGGAGAAAATGCTTAAGAATAATGAAGAAAGTAGTATTACTCTGGTGTGTTAGTGGAGTGCTGTTAAAACTTAACTATCTTCCCCAAACTACCACTTGTGGCTTTGAACACTCCTGGGAATGGGACATACACAATTCCTCTGGGCAACAAGTTCCAGTGCCTCATGTGTTTCAGGGTCTCACCACCCTGTAATGTTGTATTCATGAGCATACTTTTGACAAAAATTGTACTGGTCTGGAAAACTCAGCTAAGAGTTTTTTACTTTCACCTAGGTGCAGAATAATTTATTGAATTATAAGGAGGTAAAGGGCAGTGAGTATTTAAAGCTTGATACTACCACACAGGAGTGGATGAAAATTTTGTCATGGAAACCTGTGGGTCAATGCTGGGCCTCATGAAGTTCGGAACCATCTAGCTTTAAAGTCTTGAGCTTTTGAATTTGGTATCTTAATGCTTTTAGTTTAGAAAATGAAGGACAAAGTCAGGTTTGTTCTCAATCTAATTCTGTCTTCAGAAATATTTATCTGCAAGCAGGGATCTCTGATGATATTAACATCAATCTCCCCCAACATTCTATCCATGGTATCATTCTCAAAGTTGCCATTTGTTACAAAGCACACATTATCCTACTAATGGCAAGGAATAATCCACTTAAACCCTTTCCCTCTGCTAGGAGTACAGAATATAGGTTGCCATTTGTCTTTGCCTGGCATGGCAAAGATTGGAGGGTAGATGTGTAGGTTGATAGTAGAATTGTTTTCTGTATAAATATTGCTGTGAGAACAAAGCATACAAGAGCAGTAGCCTCTGACTGATGACTAAACAGACCTAACTTGTACAAATCACATGTTTACATTACAGTTGTGAAAGACTACTTCAACATCCTTACTTAAAAGCAGACTACATGCTATTGAAACTATAATCCTCCTTTTATTATTTTGGCAGGTGTAGACTGTATTATGCTTGTTTGTGTTGCATCAATATTTCCAGTGTCACTAATCCTCATTCTTCAGATGTTTAAGACTAACATATGTTAATTCAGGGGGAATTCAAACTAAATGGACAAACAAACCTGGTTTGAAGTTCTTTTACATTGCTTGCTATATATGGAACAGCAGAAACAAACAACAATCTGCCTTATGACCATATTTTTTGTAATTTAAATAACTGTTCTGTGATATACAGTACGATTTTAAAGATACAGATTGTTCATATCTATTGAGAAATTTAGATCACAGAGCCTTCACCCAGCAGTTTTTTGGGGGGTTTTTGATTGTTTTTGGTTTTTTTGGTCAAAATATTAGTATAGCTGATTTAGCATTAGGAAAATATACTTCACCTGACACATACTTTAGTCAGAACTGATGATTAAAGACTACTGAGCTTTTTTATCTTGTTGCCAACACAGATGTCTTTCTCAGACATTTGCTTTCTCTTCCTTGACACCCTTACGTTTTGTTTCAGTAGCAAAGCAAAAGAAGTAGAATGTGAGTTGATTTGAAGAGAAGTGTTGAAAATGTGCAGCCCTTACATTTTATTGGTTCCACTGGATGGAAAACACCAGGAGTGGAGTGGGAAGGCCAGGTGGAGCATCAGCTCCTGTAAGAAATGAAAGTTCACAGCCAAGCAAAGGTCAGACCATGCTCTCAGATCAGGGCACACTGCAAAGGTTTTGAGCAGTTCCCCCTTAGACTCTGCTTAGTGTTCAAGTCAGGAAGAGCTGAACAAAAGCATGTTTGTGGCATCAAGAAGAAAATGAGTAAAGACATGTGTCTTGAGCGTCACTGTAAGGATGTCTAATGCTACTAGCACCAAAGGCAACAGAAACAAATCCTGGAATAGATGCAACATCTAGTGAAATTTATTCAGAGTAGGCATGTAGACAATAATATATGAATCATTATAGCAATTTTAAATCGTCTCTGGGGCCAATTGACATCTGTAGTACTGAATTTTCCTAAACTCCAAGACAGAGTGAGTCAGCCAGCTTGTGCTAGCTCCTGAGGCCTCTCTGGTAAACACCTGAGAGACCAATGGTTGCCATGAACCAGGGACTGTGTTGAAATAGAGAAACATTATTTCACTACCTTGGAGTTTCCTGGCACTGTTAATTAAATAATGAAGATTTTCTAATGAAATCCATGCTAGTAAGATCCATGCCTCAGCATTAGATAAGCCCATGAGCCTCAGAGCTGCCTGTTAAAATGACAGTGGTTCTGATATTTTCTCCCATATAATCTTCTTGACAGTTCATTGTTTCTGCTTTAAAGGTAAGGGGAAGTAAGTGGAACAAGAGGCACGCTTTGTTAAACTGCAAGTTTCTAAGTCTGTTCAAAACAAAAATAGAAGCATACAAGAGATGGAAAAGGGACAAACTACCTACAAACTACCTGTTGAGAATTATAAACAGATTATCAGAGTGTGCAGAGATGCAGTTAGAAAAGCAAAAGCTCCACTTGAATGGAAAATATTCAGAGATGTCAAAAACTGTAAGAAAGGTTCTTCAGGTACACAAGGTGCACAGAAGAAATGGAAGGAAAATATCTGCCATCTGTTAATCAGGAGAATTAGTCACCAACAATGCTGAAAAAGCAAAAGTTCTCAACACTTCCTTCACCTCTGTTGTCACCAGCACAGCTGGGCTCCAGACCTTGGGAACAACAGTCTAAGTTGCTGCCCACCACAAGAGATGAAATTCAGCTGTACTCTATGTGACTCTTCAAAGAAACAAAAGGGAACAACCATAAACGTTTTTTCCTGGTGGATATAACTAAGAAAGTGAGCTATACAACATGGATTTCGCAACACTGGCTACTTGAGCTGCATCAACTGAAATCAGCTAATTATGCTGGAATAAACAGGCAAAAAGCAGACAGAACCAAGAGGGCTAGATCTGTTGCTAGTTTTGGTGAGCATAGATCCAAATGAATCAGTGGGGACATCTCAATTTACACTGACTAAAAAATCATTTAGAGCTAGGAGGCTCTTCTTGCTATTCAGACCAACTTTCCTGCTTCTCAGTTTAATCCTTGTGCCATTTTTGCCATCTCTCACAAAACAAAATGCATTACAAATTTTCTGGCTTGAGTTGCTCAGATTTTTCATACTTTTACAGCATGGGTCTGGAAACTATTAATAAAAAAATGCTGATCAGCTCAAAACTGATTTATCTGGAAGAGATCCTGAAAACTGTAGAGTTAACAGGATTTAGGAAGGAAGGGATTCAGAGTAGTTTGCAGGCACCAAATGACCAGAAGCTGGCCTTTTCTGAAGCAAACTGTGCCATCTAGGCATCCCATTTTCACTAAACTCATGTAAGATTTGGTCCCTCAAGGCAAATTTACTTAAGAAGACTCCATTCCCTTTAGCTTCTAAAATTCTCTGCAGGACCTAGTAATTACTGATGGTATTTAGAAACATCTCTGTCACATCAGCCTCATTTTAAAGAAGTCTGGGTTGATTTTTGAAAGCTATTGTTAATAACCTTAGAATGCTCTGAAAAATGAGGCAACTGTTTCACAAACCGTTATGTATGAAACATAGGGATTTGCTTGACTAATTTGCTATTGTTTGGGTTTGGAAAGTTAAAAAAAAAAAAAATAAAAATTGTTGGCATGCTCTGGTCTTCCCAGCTCTCTAAAAGTCTTTCAAATCGGTGAAGCATTCACCAAGAAAGCACCATCAGTGGTGAGAAAGCGATTCCCCTTCTCCAGTCCTCCAGGGAGTAGATGTGTTTTATTTTGACCATAGGAGTAATGCCCACCTCTGTCCTCAGTAATACTCTGTTAGACTCCAGGAACTAGCATCAGCAACAAGGTCTCTTTCCAGACTGAAATACAAATTAACATCTTGTGCATGGCCACATGAATGGTTATTTACTTCAATCAATCCATCATACTGAGATTTCCATTCAGGATTTTAATGGAGAAATGTTTAATATTTAATACTAAACCCTCTTGTAAGTCTTGTTCTTATAAAGCTAATTCATCTGGTTGAGTTCAAAACTACACTGAACCTCTCTCTAAGCAATTCCTTTACAAGCAAGTCCATCACCTTTTAAATACAACTTCTTTAGGGTGCAGATCTTTCCAGCTGCTGACATGTTTTAAAACATGTACCTTTTCTTTAAGGAGAAACATACCAAGTATCATATGGTCTCCAATGGAGAATAAAATCCTTTGCTTTTTTCTTACCTTTCTTTATGTCAAGATAATTGTAATAGACAGCACACACTTTGCAGCAGCTGTAATTATTGGAAGCACTATAAAAAGCAAGTAAGTACGTATTGGAATAATAGAACAAAATGTATAATCCAGTGAATCAATTCTTTTTATGTTGTAGCTCACTATGGTAAAAGTGTGGCTGATAGCCAGAGGGTGCTTCAACAGGAAGCAGGTACTCTGTGGCAGAGGGACTTTTGGGCCAATGCAGATCCTAAAGAGGAGCAGTGGCCTCCTTTCTCTATGTTTGCCTCCTTCAGCTGTCCAGTGAAAGGGAGATGGAGAATGTGGCTTCTCCTCCTCAGTGCCTGGCTTAGTTGTTTCCTCCTGGGGTGGCTGGGAAGGGACAGTTACTGCAATGTCCCCAAGTAAAAGTGCTCTCACAGAAGAAACTCCACATCAAAATCTGATATGCTTATTATGTTCTGGGACATAGGACCATATCACATTCATTATATATCCTTGTCAGTAGAAATAGACAAACATGAAGCCAGCCTCTCTTTAAGCTGCTGAAGAAGGCAGGGCAGGAGAGGTATGCTGAACATCCAGTTCTTGGGTGCCATAGATATATATATCCCCTGCAGAAAGTTGAATCTTTGTTATTCAGATTTCTTGGGTTGTAACTTCAGGCCCAAATTGCAACTCAGAACTGGCTTATACCAGGGGTCTCAGTTGGTTTTGATCAGTTATTTACTTCTTTTTTTGTCACCTTATTTAATGAATGCCATTTAGGTGTTGTATAAATCTATGTTCAGGCAATAAGGTGCTTTCAGTGAAATGATAGATGTTTCAAAGTGTTTTCTCAGAAACTGATGCAGGATTTGGAAAGCTCTTTTGAGCCTGCTGCCATAAAGATGGAGAAGTATAAATTGACACGTGTAGTTTCTTTCTTTCATCCAATTGTCTTCTGACTTCTAAGCTACAGAAGTTAGCAGGCTTCAGTTTCAGGGCTACTGGATACTTTGTCACCATATGAAATCAGGCCCTGTTTATGCCTCTTATATGCCAGTACTCAGTGAATTTTGTAAGGAAAGTTGAAAATTGGTGAGTAAACCTCGTAATTCCCCGGAGGAATACACACAACCTATTTCTTTTCTCACAAAAGCAAATAGAATTAACTTGCATTGTGGAGCCACAGTCCCTGGAAAACATCAACACTCTGACAGTTTCTTCCAGTCAACCCTTCTGACCATAACAGTTTCTTCCAGTCATCTAATCAGAAATTAAGTGTCTACAAGCCAGAACACAGAATCCCTTAATTTCATTTTGCGGAGCAATTGTGCGTCAGGATATAAATATTTAGACTAATATTGTCCTGTGATTTTTTCCTAATCTATCCATTTTGAAATGATGACCTGGGATAGGATAATAATAGTATTTTTGGCAGTTGCTGTCAGCTAAAAACCCTCCCTAGTCTGTATTCCATTCTTTTGTATTACCAAAGGAGAAAGAGCATGGCTGTGTCTGTTTTATAAAAATGTTATCAGCAGGTGCTTTGCTGTTAAGTTAGGTCTTCTTCTTTGTTATCATACAATATTGTATTTTAGCAAAACAGTAAGTATCCTTAACCATGTGTATGTGTACGGGCAAAACTAATAACAGGGAACTGTATATTGAAGGCAAATACAAATTTAAAAATAATATAGTGCTTGGGTTCTGTCAAACTGCTTGATGAACTCTGGCTCTTCAGCTTCACTTTTTCTATCAGCACAAACCATAATGGATGCATATGAAACCACTTATGAAGAGTGAGAGGGAACTTTAATGGCATAGTTTAAGGTGGGAAGTGTTGTCTAAAAAACTTATTTCGTAGGAAAAAGCAAGTAGGATGTAATTCTCTAGAATGAGTTGTTTTTAAGACATTGAACTGTGCAGCAGAGGGAAAGCAGATAATTGCTGCTTTCTTCAGAGACATAGAAAGAATGAAAATAAATGCTAAATTGTTGTCATCACCATCATCATAAAAAAATTGATTCCTGTTTCCCTTTCCAGTCAAGAGGTTTTTGAGGTATTTAAAGGACATAGAATTGGGTCCCATGCTTTCAGAGCTACTGTTGTGAGATCTATATGTCCTTCTTCACAAAAAAGGAAGGTAATGACAGAACTTGCAGGGTACTATAAATGTTTAAGATTTAGAGAAGTGTTTTTCTAAAATGCTAAAGAACTTTTATTAATTCGCAGTAATATCCTATGGGTGTATTTTTCTGAATCATCCTGGGGATTTCTGCACCTAGAATATAGTTTATTACTGGGTAGACACATGTGACTGACTCCTCTTATGTTAGGAAGAAACCTTGCAGATCACAATGTACTTAGTTACTTAGCCTAAAAGTAATACTGTCTGAGGCAGGAATGCAGGCTTCTTATCAAGAGAAGAAGAAAAACAATAAATCTCTGTTGTGAGCTGTGTCTCTTGAACCTGTTTTTTTTGGTTTTTTTGTTTTTTTTTCCTCTGACTTCTGCTGTGACTATGGAAAGTATGCATTATTTCCATTTTTGGTCATTCTTGCAGCAACTTCACAGTGTTACATTTGTACAGTTAGTTATCCTATGTTGTACTAATGGGTGGAGACTGTGATTTCCTGAGGAGTAGTTATCACTGATCAAATTTTTCTTTATAGCTACAGTTTGCTTTTTCATTTGATGGCTGTTGTCTCCAGTTTTCCAAAAGAAACTGCCTCTTCTATCAGAATAAAATTAGAGGAAGGTGTCTGCTTTCAAATGAAAAAAAAAACCCAAAACTGAAAACCTAAAGTGGTACAGACAGTTGGTCCAAGAGAGCTTGAAGTGCACTGAATGAGCTTGGGCCAGCCATTTTTTGTGTTGTCTTACATATGACTGAATAATTCTGTCCTGCCTTGATTCTTTAAATATTCTGAGTTTCAGTACAGAGCTGCAAATGGAAGAAAGGATATATCTGTGTGTATATATACATCTACATGGAGAAAAGAGTGTGTGTGAGTACATGCATGTGTGTGTATGCAAAACTAAGTTGGTTTGCCAAATTCCAGATTCATTCCCTTACCAATAGAAATTATCCAATAGTGAAATGACATATATATTACATATACTACAGTCAGTATACTGCTGTAAATGTGAAGAACTACTAAAACTCTATGAAAAAAGAGAGGGTCTTTTTTCCCAAGTATTTTTTACTGCAGATTGGAGTTGAGACAAAAAGTGGCTAAGAAGTGGACATAGGCTCTCTGAGAAGGGACAGGAGGATTAGATGAGAGTTAGGAATGTGAATTTGCTCTTCTACAAAAATTCCAAAACATCTTTGGTGTGAGAAAAAAACACTAGCATCACACTGCCATTTACTGCTGGATCATGCTGGAGTGAGTCTATCTTATTAAAATATTATTTTTAAAGTATTCCATATAGATTCAGTGAATAGAGATATTTCATTAAAGAAATATCTGCACAAACATAGCCAGAACACCTCTTTATCACTCCTCATTGGGAAGACTTAACAGATCCATGGAGACAGTTTGGAGCATGAAAATTAGGCACTTTTCAGTATGCTTTGTGTCCTGTTCTAAGAGTTACTAAGTACTTGAGAAATGTCTGTGAAATCCCTACAGAAGCCTCAGCTTTTCTCTGATGTTTCTGTCAGACTGAAATACTGCTGGTTATTAAACGATCACAACTTAAAATCTAGTAGCAGGAGAAAATGCCCATCAAAAAAATCCCTTAATACAGATATATGAAGTGAAACAAAAAACTCTGTATCAAAAAGGAAAATATAGTTATTGTTATCACCTCTGTCAAAAGAATTACTCTGTTTCAGTGAAACTCTTTTGCACTAGTTCCTGTAATAAAGGATCTGAAGGATGACTCCAGGAAGAGATCAACTTGTTAACAGAACACTGTGTATTGACTGTGTTCAAAAAGTCTGTATATTCAGCAAATCTCCATTGTAACACACCCTCTGCTATTGTAAGAACAGTAGTTCCTGTGGTGAGTATTTGACTCCAGTCTGAACTGTATCTTTTGCACTACAAAGCTTCAAAGTCAACCACTTCACAGAAAAGAGCTGGAAATGCTTTTCCTTTAACTCTGTGCTTCACTGTGTAATGAAGAGTTCTGTCTTTAAAAGGCCAGTGGAGCTACAGAAGCAGAAAGCGAGTATAACAGAATAGAATTGGTCCTTTCAATCTTTAAGATTACTTTAAAAGTAAATCTATTTGGGTGATATTGCAAATATAATCTAGTCTGTACATGAATAAGACAGGCTCACGCTCTTCTTCACTTGTGTCCCCATGAAAGGTGTGCAACTCTTTTCAAGGCCATGTTTATGGGGGACTGCTTGACACTAGATTTAAGCCTAGCCTTCCAGCATCCGAAGAACTTTTCTAAAACTATAGAAGAAAAGTAAGTGTTTGATTTACTCCTAGACCTTGCCCTTCTCTGCAATAGGAAGAATTGAGAGTTAGCTAAACTTAGTTTGGTCTGGTTCAATAGTCAGCAATGGCAGGTATTTGTTGCGTACTTGACCTTTGTCTTGTCACTTTCTAACAAAAAAATAAAGGAAATATAAGGAGGACATTTATACAGAGCTGTAAACAGCTGGCTTCTGCTTTTTATGCATGCACTTAAGGTTATTCTTTTACAACCTTACCACTCCCACATGACTTTACAGCAAGTCGCTAGGCACAACAATAGGTGTGTGCTGTCCATGATGGTAACGTGAAATCGTCTACAGTAAAATGTCCTGGATAATAATGATGAAACTTTATACTCTTTGTCAACAAACTTGTCTGGGGAAAACATTACAATTCTTTTTACAAAACCAAAGCTCTAAATTTAGAGATTGACTATATGATTCTGTCCTTGCTTGTGTTGCTTGTATGCTGCACTTAGACCAGTGAAAAATTTAGAAGAATCGATATGAGAGCTTGTAGTGGTTTGGTTTAACATCCACAGAGCTGGAGTTTCTGTGTATATGTATGGGTGTGTATAGATGTATAGATGTACATGTTCTGATTAGTATAAGATTTCTTATTATTCTTGGTCGTGACTGAACACAATTTTAAAGTGATGAACAGCGCCATAACTTCACCAAGAACTGTGTGCAACAGAAACAGACCTTTTGGGTTTTGGTTGGTAATTCTTCAGGTTTACTCTCTTTTCAGCAAACAGGAACTGGTATCATAATTACATAAACCCATGTAACCTAATGTGATTACTACACCACTTACAGACTGCATAGGATGCAGGACAAAGGAGCTCAAGGTCCTAGCCCCCTGAGGTCAGTGTAAAGCCTTAGAAAAATATCTTTGCCATGTAAATATATTTTTCTGTGGTAAGTGCATTTTTGAATGCCAAATGTTGAAACAATATCTGCTGGGGTGTTGTGTGTGTCTGTGTGTGTGTGAGTGCAAGCATTCACCTGCTGTAAGTCAGGATAATTTAATTTCACCTAACAGAGCTATGCTAACTGGCCCCCACTGGTAACCAAGAACAAATTCCTTTAGTGTTGAAGATCCTGCTCCAAATGCATTTATCACTGAGAGCACAAAGATTGGACCAAACACATGACTTTTAAATGAGGATAGCTGTGTTGATTTCAGTGGAGCTCTGCCAATGTATACCACCTAAGGGTTTGGTACAGTAGTTTCAGGCAAAGAAGATACATTCCTTTCAGAAGATTAATTATGTTTTATGTGCACTTACTGGGTACTTTTGGAGTAAGTTGGCTACGTAATAAAAAGCAGGTAATAAAAAGAAAAAAGCAACCTAAATTTGTAGGTGGTCCATTTTATTGGACTGAAAATAAAAGGCAAACATATGCAAATCACAGTCTTCCTTAAGAGCTAGAGAGAAGAGCAAGTTGAGGCAGTAGAAATGAGAGCCTGGTTCTGATTCAGACTTCATAATTATATTCAGAGACAGAGATCAAAGCAAGAGTTGAGCAGGAAATGGCAGAGAGAAAGTCAGGTGCAGATATCACACCCTCATCTGTTGCTGTCATGAGCCAAAATTTGGGAGCCACTCCAGTAAGATGAATGAATGTGTTTGTTTAAAATAGTCACCTTGACTGAAGCTCATTATTGTTTTCCTCTGACTGCTTTAGGTGGAAGTTACTGCCAGCCTGTTTCTGAAGATAGCTGTGATAATACAGCTGGCATCTTTAACACTTGACAAAAAATCCTGGAGTCTTTATTCAATTTCTACTCAGGATTTCCTAGGAAAAGGGGGAAAATACTACTGAAAAGGGCAAAAATGGACCTAAAGTCACTGAAGACTTACTTCCATCTTCCATAGTACCCCAATGAAAAAGAAACATCATCTAGAAATTTCAGCAGATTGACTCATAGTGATGCAATACGATGTAATACTTCAGTGACTGGGGAGGATCTTTTTTTCCCTTTCTTTCTTGTTTTTCTACCCCAACTTTGCACAGAGTGTCAGATGAAGAGACAGTTTTGGCAAGACAGTGTGGAAATGGATCAGTGTGGATATCTACAGTTTTCTAACTCGTATGAAGCTATTGAAAGAACATTTTGGGTGTAGGTAGACCCTCAAGAGAAGCATCAGTGCAAAGTTTGCTAACTATCACAGTTACCAGAACATAAAACTTCCAGAGACTTTTGTAATGTCTCTTAGAATAGGTTTCATTCACATTCAACTTCTATACACAGTCCATACAAAGCTGTACAGCACAAACTCAGACCTTCAAGGTAATCAGGTTTTGCTTACACACTAATTAACAGAAGTACAGAAGAGCATCATCAAAATTTTGTCTTTGACTTTAGAGTTCTGAAGTGTTCCTCCTTGCTCAGTCTGTTCCTGAGATTCTCTTTCTTTCCTTCTGCCACTGTAGACTTACAGTTCACAACCTTTACATGGACAAAGGAGTCACTTGGGTCATTAGATCAAAAGATGTATTTCTAATCCATCCTTGGTAGCAACATCTACAGTCTTTGGAGAGTAATGAAGATGTGGGACTGCATACAGAGCCAGAACTAAAGCAGCAGCCCCTTGCCCAAAGTAATCTGGCACTGATACCTGTAAGGAATCAATTTCTTGTATGATCTGGCAAATCTTCCTGATGGAGAGTTACCCAAAACCTGTATCAGTTTGCCTTGGCTTTCACCTACTCCTGTGCCAGTGGAAGTTGTTTCCTGCCAGGGAGTCTCTTGAGAGGAACATGTGGTGTGCCTAGCTCCCTCACACTTGTCTTTCTCTTTGGTGTGAAGATGCTATAGATCGCAAAACAAATAGTTACTTCAAGTTATGTCAAAATGTTCCATTTCATTTTAGCTGCTCACTTTTTTGAAACAGAAATGGCTACCTAACTATTCTGGTACCGATGACCAGAACTTTGGCATTCAAGGGCCCAAACAACCTATAAAATTCTTTATGTTCATTAACAAAACCACATTTTAAAACTGTGATGATAAAATGCTGAAAGTGAGAGTGTAAAATTCTTATAGACTGATGTCAAGATTTCAAAGTCTATAGCCTTTCAGCTGGCAAACCTCAGGCTGCAGTTAACATTGTAAAAATCTTCTTCCCTTATGCTTTAGGAAAAGATTTGACCAGTTCTAGGACACTGACCCAATTCTGCTGGGGTTTTTTTCCTACGTAAGAAATATTTTTATATTTTTTGGTTTTCTAGACTCCAAAATCACTTCCATATCTAAATTGCCTAAAGGAAATCCTTATAACATTAAGCAGCTTTACTTTCACCTTTTATATGTGCACCGTGAACACAGAAATTTAAAGAATGATAGAGAAATACAGTCCTGTAATTTCATAATCACAGTTATTGGAAGGCTCATTATGTATAGAAGGGCACAGCTTTCACAAGGTAGTAATTTCTGTGCCTTGTCCTCACTAAACATTGTCTTCAAAATAGGCTAAGCAACTTGCGCTATCCAACATTTTATGTGGGGAGGTACCAATATTTATTACTAAAATTTTAATTGGACATTGCTTACAATTGAAGTGTATGTGTTTCCTTTGTTATCCCTCCCAGCTGCATAGATTGTAGCAAGTTCAGTGTAGAGCAAGTCTAGGAAATATTCTTGGGACCTGAACACATTAGGCAAGCACAAGATCCAGCTTGTGAAGGTATCCTACTGCTGCCATGACAATGGTGCCATATAAGCATATATTCTCAAAACCAGCACTCCCAAGTTTTACTGCAAATATTCAGACTAGCCATTTGCCAAGAATATGTTGGAATCTGAATTGCACTGCTCAGCAGCAAATGAAGGAAATGGTGCTGGATTCTAGAAGCAATTCAGAGACTGAAAATCTACAGGCTTAGCATGAATGCTTTAATCCCTAGTAGAAATTGCTTCAGTTTGTACTTCTATGATTTCAGGATCAAGCAACCTTGAATTCAAAGCACCTCAAGTGTATCAAAACCCCTCATTCTTGCCAATCAAATCTTGGGTTTTTCACACAGTTCTAGCTTTTTTCCTTGCTCAGTTGGCTTTCACCTGACTCATCATGCATTTCTGCTCTCCACCTCACTCAAGTGTTTCTCAGGGTTTGGGGTTATTTTTTGTTCTTTCCTAAGCAGATCCCAGGTCTATGCCTCTTCTCTGAGAAATGATCCATTTGAATCTCCTCATTAGGATTACTTATTTCCTTTCCAAGTTCCTCATGGCAGTGGTAAAGGGGACAATGTCTTGTCTTCTACTTTTACAGATGTTTCTCTTGGCCTGTGGGGTTTTAGTCTTTATTTCTCTCACTAACAAAAACTCCCAATGAGCCTTTTATTTTTGTCCCAAAGTCATTGTTATCCATCAGAGTCTTTCAGTCTTTCATCAGTAGTAAATCATCCTAGCCATTGGTTTAATTTAACAGTTGTACTAACAGCCAGCAAAAGGCAGGGAAACCCTTTCTCCTGCCACCTGGCTGTTACTGCAGAGACAGGAAGGGGAAAAAAAAAAAAAAAAAAAAAAAGAAAAAAAAAAAATAAAAAAAAAAAAAAAAAAAAAAAAAAAAAAAAAGCAACACCACAAAACAGAATGAGTAATACTACTTTAAACCTAAAACTTAAACAAGAAGCCAGTGTTTTTCAGTTTACAGGTAACTGAGTAGGACTCAGAGTATATTTTTCACATTCTTGTAGCAAATGTCCATCTCTGTAGCAGAGCTGATTAAAACCCATGATTGTTAACATCTCATTCATTTCAAGTCATGTTCCCCTTGCTGATCCTCAGCAAGAATAATGTGGTGGCTGTGGCCACTCTCTCAGTGAAACAATCGGTGAAAATCTGGTCGCTGCCAGACAACTTGTTCCACCTTCTCACCCATCCAGCAAAACTCCTTAATATTTGTTCAGCACTGATTATCAAACCACCCATTGCTGACACCATTCCTCTTTCTTCTCTCTTTACTTCTCTTGGGGGAACCAGTAGAGAAATGGGAGAAGCAGAGGTATGTGAGAGAAGCCTTCAGTAAATATACTGGTGGAAGCCACACTGATGGACAACACAGAAACAGATCCTGGGCCACATTTAGATCTCACCTGTGTTTTACCTGGACTTTTTCATTTACAGTAATGTGGATTTTTTTCTGATCCCTAGAGCACTATCACTCATATCTGTCTGCATCATTCTTCCCAGTATTACTCTCCTAATGCATGAACATACTGTTGTAGGCTAGGCATGTCACAAGTGAAAAAGACAAGTCTTTGCCCCAAACATTTTGCAACCTGCAGGCTTTACAGCACAGTCATTTAGGACTACATGTATGTAAAGGCCAGTAATGTCCTTCACATAGTGCTCAGTCAAAGGACTTTTCTGGGAAATAAGGGCTTTGTACCTGGAAGAAAGTGTGAAGGAAATATGGGCTTGCAGGTTCTTGAAGGAAGCTCCTGACTCCTGACCTTGGTTCACTGCATCCAAACAAGACAAGATTTGCCCTGCAAGGCCCTCAAAACATCCATTCCCTATACCAGCAACAAAATACCACAACACATAAAAGCAAAATTCCAAGCTACCAAGAGAACCAAAAGCCATGTTGTGCCACAGGAAAGAAAATGAAAGGCATCAGAGGCACCACAAACTCCTGGTAGTAGTGAGCACTTAACAAAACACCCAGGGGTTTTTTAGGTTGTGAGCTACAATCGCCTTCTCTAGATATGAGTGGCAAATAGATTTAGGAAATAAGAATCTTCCCTTACTGTAAAAATGTTAGGTGATAAGCCCAATGAGTCCAGCAATGCACTTTCCTGGGAGAGGGTGATGCCATAGAAGCAGCAGAACAACTCAGAATCGAAAGGGGAAATATCATCTTTTCTATGTCTTAGCTTCATAGTGTTGTTTACTTTTGATTTTATTTCATAGAATTACTTCATTCAAATTGTTTGGAGGAATGTAATTTCAGTTACTTGGTAATTTTAGGATGTGTTAAGAATTTAAAGAAAACTCCAAACATGCAGATAAATAAATACTACTACTTAGAACATCAATCTGATTTCATGGTCATGAACTAAAATGTACTTTAAATGCTCATTATTTTTTATAAAATAGCTCTTTGTATATGTATGAAGAGACACTTTTCTGCTCTTTGTGTTCACCACTAAAAATGGCAGCCACTCCTAGGACTGCAGACAAAGAGAGTTTTAAACTGCTTCTTTCAAGTGAGTTATTTCCAAACCCACCCACACAGAAAACTTGTGTATTTGCATGACTTCTCTGTACATATGCTTAAAATAGTACAAAATTGGCCACTGTTCAGATGAGCCAAAATAAATGATAGATTCAGCAATAAAATTATATTAATATGTCTAAATAGTGGTTTTCCCCAAGCTCTGCAACCCGTGAGATCAGGCCAGCAGACCACTACCCATCTCTCTGCTGCATGCTATGCTCAGATGAAACTCTTCACTGTAATGCTTGAGAGGTTCTTGATCCCCAGGGAAAACAATAGATGGGCAGGAAGCTGTGTGCTAAGTTCAGAAACTATTTCAGATGTAGTGTACTATGCCTGAAAAGAAAGCAAACCTATTACTCAGAGCTGTATTGCAACAAATTCAGAGATGAAGCCATTGAGGCCCCTTTTGTATTTTCTTTGGCCTTCATACAAATTGTTGACATCATTTATTCTTCATCATTCATCTACTGCTGTTCTGAGTTTAAAGCTGTATTTCAAAGATGGGAGAAGGTCTGGTCTATCAGTGGGGGAAAATTCCTCTGGGAGCTCCTGCACCTTTCTTATCCTGGAAGAATACGAGAATTAAATCCAGTAGCCCTGGATGCCTTTAAAATGTTCACTCTGTGAATTCAGGGCACTGAAACCTCAAATAAGTAAATAAACTCCAAAGCAGAAAAAGAACTGCACAATAGCTCCAAAGATATTTATGCTCTTTGTATTGCCTCATAGAATTGCAACTCACAGAGTAACTGAGGTTAGAAGGGCCCCCAGAGGTCCTCTGGTCTAAACAATCTGCTCTAGCAGATATCTAGAGCTGGTTGCACAGACCACTTTTAAATATCTCCAAGGTGGCAGACTCCACAATATCCCTGGGCATCCTGAGCTAGTGCTCAGTCACACTCAAAGTGAAAAATGTGCCATGTTGTTCACACAGACCTACCTGTGTTTGAGTTTGTGCTCACAGCATACTAGGTCTTACTAAATTTGTGCTCTTGGGATTTCATGGTTAGTATTCTGGGTGACCTAAAACATAAACACTCATGCTGACTTTTACAATTATAGAATCACAGAATATGTTGAGTTGGAAGGGACCCAGAAGGATCATTGATTCCAGCTCCTGGCCCTGCACAGGACAATTCCCAAGAATCACACCATGTGCTTCAGAGTATCATCCAAATGCTTCTTGACCTCTGTCAGGGTTGGTGCTGTAACCACTTCCTTGGGGAAACTGTGCCAGTGGACAAACACCCTTTGGGTAAAGAACCTTTTCCTAATAACCAACCTAAAGCTCTGCTGATACAACTTCAGGCCATTTCCTNACTGCTGACTCACATTCAACTTGCCATCCACCAGCACCCCCAGGGCCCTTTCCATGGCACTGCTTTACAACATCCCATAATGTACCATGCAGCAGTAGTGAGAAGTCAGGGAGGGCAGCAGACACAAAGAGAGAAAACTTCTGAACTAATGTCTCTAACATTGATTTGTACAAATTACTTACAACTGTTATGCAACCACTTTACAGAAAAATCATGATTCAGATGGAAATGAGTCAAGCCATGGGATAACATATACCAAATCACCTGTGATTATGAATTGAAGATCACTAAAGGTCTTGGTTTAGGTAGTTAAATTGCTATTTAGTTAAAACTTCAGCATAAATGGTAACTCTGTACACTTCACTAATTTAGGTGTTTACTGGATCGTTTTTAGGGGTGTGCAATATCACCCTTACATAGGTGAAGTTGCCCTTCATGTGGAGAACTAGGACAAAGCTCACTTAGCAGAACTGGGCAGTGGTTGTGCTGTATTCCACCCCATCATCAGATTAACTGGGACCAGGAATGCATGGAATTACACATACCCAAACTTAAAGGATGGTGGAAATGGGTCACCAGTATACAAAAATGTAGGTTACAGTCAACAGCAGAAGAAATGTGCATTGTAATTCCAAAAGATACATGTAAAAAGCTTTCCCCTTTTCCCTTTTGGCCAGACAAATTTTCTGAGATGTCACTTTTTGCAAGGTCTCTTTTTCATTGAAATGTACCCTTTTTCTAATAGGTGTGTGGTATATGTTTTCAGTAATTACAGAAGATGTTGTCCTTTTCATTTATGCCTGTGCAATCCAGTTTGACATCATGTCATAAAAGTTTATGTGTTGTGTTCTCTGAGCTCCTTACTAATATCCCTGGCATTCTCCCTGACTATCCAAAATCAATACCATTGCTCCTCTCTCAATAAAAAATGGAGCATTGAACAGGGTCCAAATGTGCACACTGACAATTTGCAGCAATTAGATGCTGTGCTAACAAATTACTTTCCCATGGGGTGATAAACTAGGACCAGAAGAATCACCAGTGTCTTTCTCAGGGGAGCCTGCAAATAACTGGGACCTTAGAGAATTGGATTCAGTTTCTGTCCCTGATTCTCTTGTTGGATAGTCACAGAAATAGTGAAATCAAGACAGAGAGACACTCATATTAGGAACCATGGCAATCAATTTTTACTTGCAGATGGTGGGTTGCAATCAATGTTAATTAACCAGATTCCTCTTCAGAGCAGGCTACACTGAGAGACCAGCCATGTACATTTTGACCAAGACAACTTATTTTGCAGGCCTTCAGAAAAAGATAGTGATGGCTTTGTGAGACACAACAGAATGCAAGATTGGGGAAAACAAATAAAGAACAGACTTTAAATTCTTTAACAAAATATGCCTTATATGCCTTCAGAGATAGAGGAAACAGAAACAACCCACAGAATCCCAGAATATAATCAGTTGGATGGGACACCCAAGGATCATCTGGTCCAAATCCTAAGTGAATGACCCATATGGGGATCAAACCTGTCACCTTGGCATTTGTGGAGATGGCGGTGGGACAGTTCAAGGCTGACTCTGGGGTTCCTAGTGAAAATTCAATCCTAGTTGTGGAGACTAAAACTGCTTCTTCT
>VXBX01001363.1:57802-79070 GCA_013400415.1 Scytalopus superciliaris
CACCACAAAATAGATCTTTGTACTCAGGTCAAGTTTGGGAGAAAAACTGCTGAATCAAAAGTGTCACCCACAATGTTACAGTCTCAGAGATTTGCTTAATGCATTTGATGTTATTCATAAAGGCTTATTTCTTTTAAGGTTCAGCTGGGAGAG
Source organism: Scytalopus superciliaris (assembly GCA_013400415.1). NCBI lineage: Eukaryota > Metazoa > Chordata > Aves > Passeriformes > Rhinocryptidae > Scytalopus > Scytalopus superciliaris. The sequence goes on from VXBX01001363.1 coordinate 57,956, forward strand.
AGTTTTAAACTCCTATACTTGACAAAAAAGAATTTAATTTAATTTTCATTGCTGCAGAGATTCCATGCATTTTCCAAAAATATGGAAATCCGATTATTACTGTAAGCATATTTCTTTTTTTTATTTTGATTAAAGGGTGGTAGGAGAAGGGCTGCATCATGATTTTTCCTCAGGTTTGGCAACAGTGAACTCCTGGAAAGACAGCCAAAGCCTGAACATACAGACTGAATTGTCTCTTTTTCCAAAAATGCTTGCTGCCAGATGGGTGGATGCGGTCAGAGAAAGCTGATACTGCTTCTTCATGGTCTATATCTGTTCTTCAGAAAACTAAAGGAGTTAATTTTCTAGTCCTGTCAGACTATTACCTCTTCCTTACACAAGCTTCTTTAAAAATTCACAGTGCAAAAGAAGGAAAATATTCTGCAATGTAAGACTTATATACTTGCCTATACGCAAATCTTGCTGTATTGATCTGTGAATTTGATGAATAAAGCTGCCTTTTCGGGTGTCTTTGACTGGAATAAAAAATTAATTTTTCAGTGAACTCTGAGTGGCACAAGAATGAACTCCAGATAGCACCAGAAAATATTATTATTCGTCAGGTTCAGCAGGGGTCTTGATTGCAAAACTGACTGTGACAGGGACCTTTTCTGTTTTGCGTTTATACTCCAGAAACCAGCAGGACACAATTTCCAATTCTTCCAAATGCAGCAGTGATACATTAGCATTACTACAAAACTGGTATGAATGACTTAGTTAAGAAAAAACAAAAACATGAATGCAGTGTGCTGTGCAACATGAATGGTAGCAGGCCTGATTTTCTTGGCCAGTTACCACAGGCAAGTCATGTAATGACTGTTGCTCAGTTCCTTCTATGTGTAGTTGGTATAACAATAGTTCCTTCCCTCTGTCCTCTCTTTTGTCAATTAAGATGTAGTTTTCCAGAAAAGGATACTTTCTTTTGTGGATTAGCATAGCATCTACAACAACCAGGACTGAGAGGGTACAGAGAAGGTGTCTTGACTCAATAGAGGTTTGCTTGGATTGCTTAGATAGAAGGTGATATTAGGGAAAAATAAAATAAATTAAAAAATATGTTGACTAGTCTATGAAATGTTATAAAACACAGAATTTCTTTCTCATGCTTCAGGCATTTTGGGGTAATTTTTTTCTTCTAAGAAATGTAAGGAATATGGAGAGCATATGCCAGGAGTGTAATTGAGCCTGGTTTTATTACAGACTTATCATACCACTACTAGGAGAAAAAAGGAGTCTCTGTCTAATGCTATTAATACAGGAGGCAGCAGTATATGCCTTATGCAGTATGGCCACTCAAACTCGCAATAGCATAATCCTGTGCAGAATTCAGTGCTACAGGAACAGCATCATGGAAAATTCTGAGTTGGAAGGGACCCACAAGGAGTCTAGCTCTTAAGTGAATGGTCCAGGTGGGGAAACCCACAACCTTGGTGTTAATAACATCATGCTCTAATCAGCTGAGCTAATCTCAGGGTTGTAAATGCAGACTGACTTCTGGTGCAGAGAGCTGGAAGCCATTCTTGCTTCAAAAGAAGGGAGTCAAAAAACCCAAACCGCTTGACGTAATTTTTCCAATAACATATTTTCTGACAATAACCATCAAATTCACCATTTCAGGTATTCCTACTATAGTCTGTATATAGAGAGCAAGCCTCCTTTTCCCTTTCTCTACTTAAAATGAGCTGTTTTCTTGCTTTCCATGAAGCAGAGACTTCAGTCCTAACTGAGAAAGTGAATCATAAACTGTGGTAAAATACATGTAACCAAGAAACATATACAAACCTTCTACAATGGAAGAAAGAAACAAAACTGACCTGAAAACAGGATAATTTAATTTACAATACCCAACAAAAAGTTTTCACATAATATAATAGTGTAAAAATCTTGGGTGTCATCAAGACTCATTCAATCCTGAACTGTAATTATCTGGCTTTTAACAGGCATTAATAAGTTCATTACTCACAGATGCAACAATGACACTTCAACAAGAAGCTTCACTGCTTTTGTACCTTAACTGCTTCTTTGGGGGAGTTTTAGGGAACACTGAACAGCTGAACCATACTCTTGAAACTTCTCAGACAAAAGTATATCAGCCAGTGGATACCATAGAAGTGGGTAATAAATCAGCATTACCATAAAGACTTATCTAGGTCACAAGCTGTTTGTCAAATGCCACATCAGCTGAAAAGGAACTTGGGGCAATCATTTAGGTTAGTGAAAGGATTGAATTCCCTACTGTAGGCAAAAGGTCTTGTGCCTAATGTAAAGAAATAATATCATGGGGTTTAGGATGGCTGAACAAAAATCTACTGACAATAATATTTGAAAAATGGTATGGTTTGCTACAGAGTGAATACTGAAGTGAAGTTCAACTGTAAAGTTTAAATTCTGATTTATTTCTGAGCAAACTTAAACCAGCTTCTATGTCTAAGATGAGATTTAAGAACAGACCTTCAGATCTTTTAGTTAGAATTTGCTTAGAGATTTTGAATAAATTTGAAAACAGCAGTAGTCAGAGTATGCCAAACTACAGCAGTTCTGGATTAACAGTGATTTTGAATAGGGGCAGTTCAGATGACATGAGCCATCCAACATTATATGTTCCCAGGAGTCAGATGAGCAGAAAAGTGGATGAAAAGCACCATGAAAGTTTCTTCAGTGCAAACTGATACTTTCACTGCACATCTTTTATCTTTGCCAAAAACAAACAAACAAACAAACAAACAAACAAACAAACAAACACCAAAAAAACACCACTAAAACAAAACCAACCATTTAATGTCTAACCAATATCTGGCCATAACTGTCATTGATTAGTCAGATTATTATGACTTGCCGAATGGTTGCACAATAATAACCATCTTGCATTGAATTCATTTCATGTGTCTCTTGATCACACAGAGGTTTAATATCTACATAGTGAAAGATCTGAAGTTTCAAGTGAGAGAATGTTTTATGTACTCTATCAGTTATTTCAGACTTGCAAGCATTGTTAATTTCCAGAATTCCACTGAATACTCACAGACACTCAGCAGTGCAGGAGTTGAAAACATATTTCATTTATGCTGTCAGCCCACCTGAATGGAATTTTCATTGGTGGAACATTTTGCTGAAGAACTCAGGAAACTACACACACACACACACACACACACACACACACACTAACGGCCCACTGCTGCTAGCACAGCTGAAGCCTATACTCAAATAGTAGCAAAAGATTAAACAACTGCAGAAAAACTTGCATTCAGAGTAGCCTGGAACATATCAAGTATTTAAAAGACACCTGCAAAACGTTCACATTTCTTATTCATCAAAGACAGAGCATTCAGCTTAATTCAGATTGGCGTCTTTCAGTGCATAGCCTTCTACTACCTCATAGGTATCACTTTATAACATCCCCAGTGATTCAATCTATACTGAAGACTACCTTGCTCAAGCAACTGACATGTTTCCTGGTCCCTTGAGTGATTCCTTATGAAATTTGTGTAAAAGGATTGTTTTATCCAACACTTAAATACAGCGTGGCCTGTTGTATAAACTGGCAACTATTTAAAGGCACATGGCAATGTCATAATAGAGGTTTAAAATGGAAAGTGACGGCCATGAGAAGGCAATGCTTCCTTAACAGCAAGTGGCTTACTTTCGTCCTTGCTCTAAAATGTGTTCATTCTAAAAGGAGTTAAACTAAACATCTTGATGGGTAAGACACCATGGCGTGGCTTTGCTGATTTAATTAATGCTAAAACATGGAGGATTACTGAGAACTGCCTATATATATTCAGTGTCTATAATTTGTCCTTCTAATTTCAGTGAATAAAACATTTTTGGAACTTAACACGTTGAAGATGCACCATTCTAAAGAGCAGATTAAACATGGTTGTGGATGAAACTTGTGTTACCTGTCAAAACACTCAGGCTCATTTTTTTAAGAGGATAACAACAGGTAGACTAAAGATCTTTTTTTTTTTTTCATGTAAGTAGTCTGTCATATTTACTTGCATCATGGTGCTAATTTTCTAATGTCTTCACCAGCAAAAGTTATGTTGGCACAAATGTCTGGTATGTTTGACATTGGATGAGCTCATTACCATATATTCGTCCGAGCAGAATTCCAGTGACACTGAAAACATAAAACTGCAAGTGAGTTTTACCTTGCTGACATAGTATTTGGTGTTAACTGCAGGTTCTGTGGAATTAAAAACTTATTTAAATGTAAAAAACACAGTCATTTTTGATTGTGTGGTGATTCCTTTTTACGGCTCACATGACAGCCAGACTTACTCACAAACTAGCTTTCTTTCAGCAAACTCATTTAATGTTGGCTGGAAAAGAATGGCAGATCAGTGCCAGACTTCACCTCTTATCTTTCTTTCCTAGTTTCTTCTTCACAAATCTTGGTCATTGAACAGTACTGATGGCCAGGGAAGCAAGGGACCTGGGCCCTGTTATCAACCACGTAACTTTCAGAGAATTCAGAAAAGTCAGGAGATATATATTGAATTGCTGAAGAGAATTGGACGTTTTCATAGGGCAATCTTTTCACTGTCTACAGCAGAGTCAACCTGTAGTGAGGAAGCCCCTGAATTAGATGCTTCTATGCAGGTGTCTGAAATTGGGTGTGGTGAATAAGGATCAGAAAGTGGTCTGGTTTCTAGAAACTCAGAAGTCATCTTCTTATCATTCATGTGGAAAACAGTGGTAATATTACCAATCACTATAAAGCTATCAGTTTCCCAACATAAGAGACAGCTCATTAAAATATCTCTTTATTACATTGCTGCTACTTATGTTATATGTCAAATGCAGCCAAAGCAGACAGGAAAATATACTCAGACATAGTTTCACCCAGATCACTTAAAATTATGACAGTATTGTCTGCACTCATGGATGGAAGCAGTGAGGGAGATGTGAAAGAAAAAAGATTTCTGTCCCCAACGTGCCTTTCCAACAGTTGTCTGGAAGAAAACATACAATAAGATGAAGAGAGTCTGTAAAAATATTGGATGCAGATTTGAGGGGTGGAGTAATGGAAATGGAACTTTTCTGGAATAAGCAAAAGATCTTTCTCGAGCAAGAAGAGTGAGTGGAGCCTGGCAGCAACACAGGGTTTGTAGGGAGATGACAAAAACAAGAGCAAAGAGACAAGCTAAAATGGACAGTGCAGAAAACTTATCTGCAGAAAGAAGCTAAAAGCAAAATTCTCTAACATGAGCATTCTGAGGCTGAAATTTATTTTCTTTTTATTTTACAAGGTGTAAACTGCTCTTTCAGTTGGAAAACACATTAAATAATTTCTCTCAAAAAATACTAGTTTCCTTATTAAAATTGCAGTGGATTTCACAGTCTCAAGCAGTTATTGGATTTTGGTGCTCTTGCTCTCAAATAAGAGCTCAATTCTGTGACCTGTTGATCACAAAGCAGATCCTGACATACACATACAATCCTGTTAGCAGATTGCGCTGCTCACTATATCTAAAAATTAAAATGCAGCTGTTAAGAAATTCATATAAACTACAGTAGCCTGGAGTTAAATATTTACATTAGTAAAAACTGGCCTAGCTCTTGAGTTGCTAGAAGATCAGAGTTAATTTTCAGCTTGTGACTCAATTGTAAAACAATGCCATGTTCTCTTCTCAGGCCTGCAGACAGACCAAAACAGCACCCCTGGGAAGACATGATCCTTTAAATGGGAGATTTTCTTCACTGAGTCTGAAGACCAAAGTTTTCAGATGGTTCTTTGTAAGTCTTCACTATTTACTGTTTCACCAATGAACCAACTAGGTGAGAAAGAATAGAGACAACCTGTCTGTCCTGCATACTGGACAAAACATATATGCGATGTGTTGCAAATTGCACCCTGATTCAGTATCTCATTTTGCTTTAGTTTTTGGCTGGTTTTTGGGAAAGGACTACTGCTGTCTGGGGTTTTTCCCCGTCAAATAATCAAAACCGAAGTGGCAAAGCCAATAAGAATTTCTGTTCCCCGTTCCAATAATAAAGTGATTTAATTACATTGTTGCATTTTTTTGTACTCCTCAGCAATCATATAGTTGTTAAATTAAAGAATTATTTGAAGCAGAATATTAAAGGCAGAAAGGTAAATGGCAATGATTGATACAAAAGCCTCTGTTATTTACACCTTCATAGATGATTTAGGAAAAAATATCCAAACTGTCCTATTAGTACAAAAGAGAAGTCTTTACAGTTCGCTGAAAACAGCACAGAAATTCAAAGCTTAAATATTCTTCAGGTTTGAGCAGGTCTAGGCCAAACCTAGAAGAACAAAGGCCTAGAAGGCTAAAGGCCAAACTTCTAACCTGTTAGACTGCAAATATCACAAAAGAGACTCAATTTGGAAACATGTGGAACCAACAGAACCTGAGAAAGTAACTACATCAGTAGGGAGCAAGTTTAGCACAAGGCTCCTTTTGCCTTAATTAGTTAATGGCTAGTTTTGAAATCATAGCTTCTGGGTCCAGAACAGCGTTGCATGTGCTACCTTTTGTGCTCAGTGGTCATCAGTTCATTTCCTTCTGATGCATCCTCTAAATTTTCTTTTATTTTTTAAGTCATAGAAAAAGGTAAACCAGGAATTAGTTTCAAAACAGAGTTTGTCTTTTTCAGGATGAAGTCTACTTCTGGATAAATAGTTTGCTGATTTTAAATGAAATTCATAGATGTTTGGGATGTGTGTGTTTGATTATTTTAGGGGTGAAACATGCAGCAGAAAACAGAGAAAAGAGAAAGTTTTAGGTTTTGCAAATCACAGACAACACCAGCTTCTTTTATTTGATATTTGTTCTTAAAAACTGATTGCATTCAAAAGGTTTCTCCAGGCACACTTTTTGGGAAACACTTATGATGGTTTTGCCATTGAATGACCTCACTCACAGAAATCTGTTTGCAATAAGTAATGAAAACAATGAAGATGTCATCAAACAATAAAATTCTCCAGAGAATTGGAGCCTGTGCTTAGCTCTCAGTGTATGCAAACACTGGAAATAAATGTAGTGCTGCAATATCCTGTAGTTCTGCCTGCAAAAAACTCAACAGGATAGTATTTCTTCTCCATGCAGAACTATATAAAATCATGAGAAGACAATTGTACTTTAATTTCTTTTATCTTTCTTATCCTGCTGCACTGAAAATACCGGGCTAATGTCTAAACCTTCAGGCTATAACCAGTGTCCCTTGCCCATTTCAATAGCAAGACATTCTCTCTTCATAAGCACATGGGGAGGCTGGAAGTCAAAGCCACTGATGACAGTCAAGACTCCTGTCTGTCCTGTGTGTTAAGCACTAGTCTTGTTCTCTTTTATCTGGCTTTCTGTAGAGTTTACAGTTTCTGCAAAGGAACAGCTTATGAATTGCCATTTTTTTCCTCAGCTCTAATTTCATTAGCATATGTGTTCTCAGCACAAAGAACAATCAGAGCTCTAGAAATAAGTTCTATGAACACTCAGAACAACTAACTCTGGAAGCAATATTTTGCCTAGAACCACATTATCATCACATCTTGCTCAAGCTATCTGCTGTCTAAGGGATGTTTGTGAAGTGGCAAAGGATCAGGGAAAACTGTTCTCTCTTTTTCATGCAGTTAGTGGCAGCACTTTCACAAATTTTTCAAAGGTTGTCTGATCTGGTCTTATCGTAAGTTCATGGGCACTAGTGAGTTGCAGATCAATGATATACTAAGATAAGAAAGCTTATTCATGCATTTAGCCTTGGCAGAGATGGGAACAATTCTTCTAGGTTGGAATGCAATCCTATTTTGGGATTGCATGTTCCTGGCATCATCACCCATGAATGTCTAGGTAAGGCTGACAGACTTGATAAAGGAGAAAAAATAACACTGAAGTCACCAACTTTGAAGATGACTCCAGGAAGAGCAGTAAAGTATTTAGGATGAGAGATTTAGCTGCACCAGGCTCCTGACAGGAAATCAGACAGCAGGAATGCAACAGTCTGCTCATCAGATGACTGTGTCCATCCAAACCCATAGTGCCCATTGGCCCAAGCACCTGGAGGACTGAACTCACCCAGACAACAGATGTGGACATAGGCAGGCAATGTTAGTGGGCATCAGGGTCCCTCAGAAATCTCAAGGCTGTTTGGAAATGACCTTTCTCTTCTATTTTTGCCACCCACAAGGTGAGGTGACCTTTTTATGTCCTTAAAGAAGTGGTCATAGCAGACTCTTTATTAAAAAGCAAAAACAAAACAAAACAAAAAACACCACAAAAACAAACAACCTGCCAAAAAATCAAAAACAAACAAACAAACCTCCCCAAAGGGAAAAAACATTCACAAAGAGACAGCCCAGAATCTGTGTTTGTGGCCTGACATTTCCCTGTTCTTTTTGTTTGCTCAGTTTCTGTGAGCACAGTCTGGTGTTACAGGGATATCCTTTGTTTTTCAGGTGCTTGCAGAGGTCAAGACTTGGCAAAAGTCTACATTCCCTATAGTATGCTTCAGAGTATTGTTTATCTGTATTTATACTGCATAGACTCTGCGACACTCCAGCTGGATCCATCAGAGTTGAGGCAGAGGTGAGGGGTGGGTGTCTTTGTGTCCTGTAGGAGAATCACACCTATTCTTGGCTGACCTTAATAAGGTCAGCCTATATTTACATGTTCCCTCTCATCTTTTTTTCTTTTTTTTTTTTTTGTGAGTTGCAATCCTGGGGTGCCATTAACTGTGAGTGACCTTTTGGGGCTTAGCCTTGCCAAGTGACTCTGTGACACCAGTGCCATATGTAGACACCTGAATACAGAAAGGATATGGGTGCTGGACACTAATAAAGTGCTATCTACCCAATGCATCCTGGAAAAGTCTCCATGTCCAGTGCTCCCTCTTGCCTTTTTATTTTCCACGACCCACAGAAACAAACAGCACTTTGTTGTGTTGTGTTACATATACAGTGGGGTGGGAACTGTTGCAGATTTGGGGCTGTATAGCAAAAACCATCCAAGGAGAAAGATATGTCTGAGACAGATTCTGGAGAAAGAAAAATGGTGGGACATTGTCTTGGGTGAAGACATAAGTTTGAGAAGGCTATGAGTTACAGCCTCCAGACTGGTCATTAGGAGGGTTTTCAGTGGGAAGGGAGGCAGGCTTAGCTTAAGATGATCTCTGAACACTTTATGCTGATCAAGAACTTCTTGATGTAGACTACTGTCTGCTTTAAGAATAGCCTTTTCAAAAGTGAGTATGATATCCTTTGTAAGACCGGTGTCAGCTGCTGACACAGGGCTGAGAAGGTACCATACTGTTCTACAGGTTACACTGGTCACGGCACAACAGGGAAAAAAAAGATCTGTCAATGATGCCAGCAAGGTGTGGGGAGCCAGAGAACTTGGCACAGAGGACAGCCAGGACTTCCAGGTGTGCAGCATCTCTGCTACTTGCTTAGCAGAGTGTCACACAGTACACCAGACAGACTCCTGAGCATCTCCCTTCCTGGAATCCAGACCACAGAGAGCAGTATTGCAACATTTCTCTCTAATGTGAGAGAATCAACCCTCTCCTTGCCTAGGATCTCTTGCTCCTTTTACTGTCAGTCAGTCCCCTGGGATGGCAAGGCACCCTAGTGAGCACAAAGAGAAGGATCTTTCAAGGATTCTGAAAGGAGTTCCTCTTTGTGTGCTGTACAGGCAAAGTTGAGGTTCTTAGGAACTGCACTTTGGACCCTTGCAGATCTGACCTGTGGGCAGCATTGCTATTGACAGACAGAATCAAGTAGCCATGTGATTATAACATCTGATTTCAAACCTGAAAGACAAGTAGATCTTCCACTCCTGCAACCTGTTGTATTCATCTATCAATCACTCACATAAAACTCAAAGAAAAGTCTTCAACTTCTCTTCGGCAACCCTCCCCAAGGTGAGGAGACTGAACTGAAATACCAAGTCAGGTATATGTCAGCATTTTTTAAAAGGTTCCTTCATCACCCCTGAACCTCTACTGGCAGTCTTCTAAAGTAGGATTCTTCTCTAAACTAAGATAAGCCCCTTCAGTTCAAGCCTCACAAACTGAGAGAGGATGATGAATTTACATACCATATTTTTTCATTTCTTCACATAAGCAAAGAGATTTCCAATGCTCTCAAGGAACACCATTGTGAGTGCACAGCACAGTAGGCTTCAAGAGAAACACAAAAATGCTGTCCCTCTGCTAATTTGTCACAAAGCAACTAGTGTTTCATGCAAACCAATCAATTATGATGGCAAAATATTTGCTTCACACAAACGCATGAATGATTTCCAGGGATAAGGCATTTCTTATAAAGAAGATGAGAGAGTAGGGAGGAATAAACCAATTAGCATTAGAGAGAGGAAAGAGATATTTTCAGTGTGAGACCAGAATTCATTAAAGGAACCATAGGAGCCAATAGAGCTGCTCAATGAGGGCTCATGAAGTGGGAACATGGATTATGGTGGGGAGGTGTCTGCTGTATCATCCTGCGCTAACCTCACTGAGTACTGGCACTTCAGAGTAAGATGCAATAACTGTGTAACAGACTAACCTAGAATAAACTGACCCCAAGAGAAGCTTGGTCCTAGCCCCCCACCCAATTAGTGGATGCTTTTTGCTCTAGAGGCTTAGAGTTTATAAGACACATTTGTTTTTCTTGCCTAATAATGATGGATCTTGTAATTATCCCTGTGCTGTCTGATACTTTGATAGAGCTCGTTATGCTCCTAATCGCAGTGATACACTGCAGTGGTCAACACACTGGATAGCCTTACATGTAATTTGGAACAGATTATTTCAAAAACTTAATATCTGAGAAAAAGAAGCAAAACCAACAAGAACAAATAACAGCTGTCATTAAGAAGTTACAAATAGAGTATGCCATCAGAACATCAGCCATATAAAAAGTTTTTCATCACTGTCTCATTTTTCAGCTCAATTTTTTTTTTCTTAAGGGGAAAGTTAAATAGACAATTTATTTTCTCCATTCTTTACAATCTTCTTCAAAGATTTTGCTTTTGTTCTTGCATTGTGGACTACTTTGTAGCCTCTGCCATGACCTTCTGTTGCTCTTTGCAGTGCGTTTTTTTTCAGTGCATGTTGGCAGGTGTTATTCACTCACTCCACAGATAATGTGCTGATCACATAGAATTGCTTTAATATCTTGCTTCCAGCTGCTTGGTCATGTTAAAGAGCAAAAGGTGCATTTCTGAAGACTCATTGCCCAGGAAATGCTGCAAGCGGTGGTAAGAAACTCATCAGTTCAAAACCAGAAAAAAATCCTAAGCAATAAAATATACTATAGAAACCTTAATTTGCCATATTTTTGCTAAAAACAGTCATTCAACCTGTTATATGAAATAAAAGTGCAAGTGAATAAAGGAAATATAAATTAATGTTTCTTTCTGTTTTCATTAAATGTTTACTGATCTGGATAGGGCTTTTTGAGGGGTTTCAGCATCTATTTGCTAGAAAGTTATTAGGAATATTTGAAAAGCATTTTAGAGCCATCAAATCAATTTAGGAAGACTTATGAAATACTTTGAGATCATATATGCCTTCTTTGCCATCTCACTATAAAAGATTCTTCATCCCATCAAATTGAAGATAGTGGTCACACATGTGGCTGCACAGCTGCAATGTTTTGTTGAAACTTGGGTTACAGGATTAAGATCTTAATGTGACATGGAGGATAAGAAGGTATTGAGAAATGTCTTTTTGAAGCAGACAGATTTCTATTATTTTGGCAGGATCTCAAAGACTTAATATTATATTACCATAACAGTGCAATCAGTTTACAAGCAAAGATTTTTCACTGGAGCTAGTGCTCACTAAATATTTTAGATTTATAATCTTAGTGTTGCTTTTTCTCATCAAGTCATGAAAACCTTAAAAATGTCTTGCAGGCTATGAACATGTTTTTATCTTATCAAGAATAGGTACAATCTCATAAAATCTGCTTGCATTTCTAATTCTGAATCTAGTCAAGCTATCACCAGACAAAAAGGCATAATTTTCACTCCTTTTTCTATTCATAGATTTTGTTAACTTTGGCACCTTTTTTTGTTTTGCATTATTCCATACTACACTGCTCTAAAACTAGTCGCAATTTTAGTACATACTATATATTTTGCTGGCATATCCTGGGAACAATCAATGACCTTTTGTAATAATGTATCACTTTACTGAATGTTACACATAATTAAAAAAAATGAACACATGCTATATTTATATTGGGTAGTAAAAATTCCTTCTCAAATAAAACTGCTATCAACACGATCATATAGACAACCATTTCTATTAATGGTAATGCATGAACAAACCCACAAATGTCAAGATTTAAAGGAACCGATCTCTTAGTAATGTAATCATGATGACATACGCTTTGTTTTCTAGTTGATAGATTCCTACTCACAGTGTTTTACACTGCTTTGGGTACAACCTATTCTGGTGCCATTTTGCCACTGATTTCAACACAATGTTATCAGTCTTAAGATAGTAAAGAAGATCATAATAAAGAGGCACTGGTAAACAAGACTGTGTATTGTTACAGAGTTGTCAAAATGGTAGAGGACCTCTCATGATCACTGTGATGTTATATGAAGAAAGAAACTTCTTCCTTGTAAGGAGTAGTGCAATTTATGGCAAAGACTGAAACCTGGATCTTTTTACCTTTTTTGACACAGCCACTCTGGGTCATGTTAGCCTATGCAGGTAACCATGTGTCATTCCAAAAAGGTATTGACTGTCCCATTTTCCCTAAGACTATATGTAAAAGCATGTTACAGAAGTCCATGAGAACTGGTCAATTATTTTTCTCCATTCCTGGCATGTCCCTAGATGAGTTTGCAACTATCTCCACAGTCCTATTGCTCAGCTTCCTATTAATTAACAAGACTCGCGTGAACCCAAGGTTCATATCACTGAATGTGTAGCCAGTTAGTTTACCTGTGACTTTGCTGAGGAAAGAGCTGGTATTGCTACCTTCCCATAGCAACCTGTTCTGTATCTAACATAGTCTTGCTGTTTTGTCTCCATTGCTAGAGGATAGGAACAATTTATTTTAGCACGGTTTAGTAGCTACAGTTTTATAAAAACTTTGTAGATATACTAATGTCCTAAAATACTTGACCTATTAGACAGACATTGAATATGTTGAAATACTGTAAAATATTTAAGGAAAGGAAGAAACACACCCATGCTATCCCTGTTTTTGCAATTAAATAGTTTGCCATCTATATGAAATTACTGACACTTTCTTTGGAGCCACTGATCTTGAATGTGTACTGAGCAACACTGAGTGTGGTGACAGGGTTCAACAAGTAATAAATGATAATAGGAGGCTTGCTATGTCAGTTTCAGACCAGAAGAAAACTGAAGCTGATCTGTATTATTTTATCTCCCTTTCTGTTTGTTTGTTAGGGGCTTTTTTCACTGGTGTGAGTGATCCATTGTCTCTAAAATCAAGCTGCTCTTTGCAGCTGACTTCCCACTGACACGAGGAGCAGGGAGCAATTTTGTTTCCAGGTGAAACCTAAGGAGAACAAACATCTGCAAAGAATGGAGAATGGTAGCTGCCCAGTAGAGTACCTGAGAGCAAAGTGTTCAGCATGCTCACTAGTAAGTGTCAGCTTGATTTGAATCACTTGCTAAAGTGCAGTCCTGCTGAAGCTGAAAGAACATACCTTTCCTCAATGAAATGAAATCCTAAGGCATAAATAAAAGATTTCACCTGGGAAGAGTGATTTATTACCTCCATCCCAAGAAAGATGCCTGTGATTTACCACATCTTCTTGTTTTAGAGCAGAAGCAAGAATAATCCCTTCCCCCAAAATAACCCCCAACCAGCAACCACCAGCACTATTTCCATTAGCTGGAAGAGACGTATGAGATGCATTTATACCAGTGATTTAGTTGAAGTCAACAAAGTCATACAGATGGAATAACAGACCAAGAGACAAACTGAGGCCATGGTTCAAAAAATCTTGAGAAATTCACTAAATACTCATTTGGACAACAAAAAAAAAAAAAAAGGTATATCACAGTCGGCTTCTGTCCAATCCCACTGAAAGGGGCCAACTAATTCATTCCTGACCATATGGATATTGTAAAGTTGTAGAGATCAAAAGTCTCCCTGACAGAATCTTGGATCAACGAAAGAAAACATTTCTGCTCCCTCTTGAGTAGCCATTTTGGGTTTTATGGGGAGCCTGATCCACGTTGGGACAATGATTTGAATGGTTTAGTCAATGCTAAAGAATATGCACACTGCAGACACAATCAATAAAGCTTATAATTTATTTACTTAATTCCTGAGTCCAAGAGGTTTGATTTAAGGAACTGCCATGGGTTGTCAAGTGATCAGCAGCATTCTGGAGTGAATGGCAGGTTTTAAATACTGTCTAGGTATTAGTAGTTTCTCCATAGCCTCTTGCTCAGTACTACATTGAAAGTAAGACACTATTCATAGACACTGTGCAAATCAACACACCGTACCTGCTGCTAGCTGTTGACATAAATTACATACACAAATTACAAAACCATCCAACAGTGATGACTGAGAGCCCTTTGATTTCATTCATTCATGGAACTTGAGCTTCCATGGGTTCTGAGAGGTGGAGGAAGGATAAATGATAATTAGATACAGTCTGTACTTCCATCTTTCTACTACTTGAAGTTGCAAAAAGGAAAAATGGTAGAGAATCTGAGATAATTGCAAATTGGGAATAACTGGAGATACTTGTCTCCTTTTTCAGCTGTATACCCTTACTTTTTTCCAAACTCAAAAATTTCAGGGAAAACCCCAAATAAACTACTATCAGGGTCAGCCAGCAAACTATATAGTTCTCTCAAGTGGATAAGTTTACTCAGTTTCTCTACAAACTTTACCCTTCTTTGCAGAAAGAAGTAAATTATCTGTTGTGCTTACAATGTCAGAGTGAAGAGCACTTGTTTTCAGGTAAAACAGTTCTCTACTGCAGAGCCTCTGCTTTAATTTGCTCAATCTTTAAACAGAAAATGGTAGACACTTCTGCCACAGGAACTGTTTTAATGTCCTTTTCAGTCCTCAGCAAAATGTCAGCTAGATTTAGCACAAACTCACAGGTAGGGACAGCTCTGAATGCACGGCCAGCCTTGAAAATTCTCATGCAGCAATAAATATGTTGAAGACACTGCAAGAAAAGATCATTGAGTGACTTGCCCTTTGCTCTCTCCTTCCAGGTTTTGATTATCTCTAATATAGGTGCAAATGCAATGACTGCATAATATGCTTATACATTTTTATTTACAAGATGGTAGCTATTGCTTAGGCCTCTAGTGATATTTACACCATAAAACAGAAATAAACAACATAAATTCAGGGAAATAAAGAAATGTGATCTTTTGTACTTCATTTTACCAGTGTTGCCCTAATTTGATTTCTTGGGATTCCCCGGTGATGAGAAAAGCTCCACATGTGCATAGCCAATTCAAGACTGGAAAAATCCCTTAGTCCAGAGAGCAGTGTCCTGAGCCCTATGGCTATACCATCTCACATCTGAGCACACTGCTGGTATTCAGCCAGAGGGAGCCTGCACACAGGGAACTAGAGTGGTAAGACAAGGGAAAAAAACCGAGTCCATGTCAGTCTCCTTCCCATACCAGAGCACAGTAAGCAAGCAGAACTGGTGCTTCTCTGAGATCTGCTCTAAGTATCTTCTGAAACAAACAAAGCAGGTTTTTCAGTGTCTAGATGGAGTCAAAGCCCCTATGCAGGATTCCTGTTTCCTCATGTGCTTCAAAACAGGGACCACTACTGTAGTCATGAAGGAACTAGAGAAATTTTATTGTGAGAGCCCTCTGCTTCAGCTGCCCTTCTGCATTTCTCATGTCCTGCAAGAACTCAGTAAAGAAATTCTTCCTCCTCAAGGTGAGCTAGGTCAAATTTTCTTCTTAATGAACTCAGTAAGCATATTGTCCACCCCAAGTATTTGGCAAATATTGTACAGCACAGGTACATCAAAACCATGAGCAACTTTTGCACTCAGAAAGAACTGTTAGCACTGGCTGCTGTACAAAAGGAATTACAAAACAACAAAGAGAAGCAGAGACCATTTCGGATATTCCCAGATGGCAGGAATTACAAATGGCAGGAGTAAGGTGGATAAAAGATTCATGCATCAGACCAAAATACACTTTTTCCGTTCATAAAATTACACTTAAAAGGTATACTTTGTGTTTTATAACTCAAGCCTACATTTGATAAAACTGCCATTTCTCAGCCATCTCTTTATATAAAAGGTGCTCTTTGGTCCTTCCTGAGTGATATGAGAAATGATTTATTTGCCAATCAGGGAAGAAATTTTGGTGTTCTACTTATTCTCTTGTAGAACTAGAAAAAAATCCACTATTATTCAGGCTAATGTACCTGTATACAACAATGTCATCAGTTATTGCCACCTATTCTGGCATCCAGCATCACAGATCTTGGAATTTCTGAAGGAACTGAAAAATTGTAGTGAATTTCCAATTTCTGGTACCAATACAGCAGGAGGAAAAAAGTGTTGCCACCCTGCATGACCCAGTGCTGATTCCGTCTAGAAACATTGTCATTGGCTTTAACAACAAATCTTCCTTTTTCTGTGTAGTTTTACTTTGTAATCATGTCTCAGTCTGCTTATGTGGGTCTAAGTAAAATGAATGTCACTCTGTGTTTGAGTGAGATTTATTTCACCCTTGGCAGGAAGTCATCAGTTTATTTGGGGGGAATTTAAAGTTCTGTTTACAGAAAAGTGATAGGTAGAAAAAAAAATCTGTTCTCCTTTGTTCCCAGATTTAGAGTTTTTAAAACTACTTTGTATTGGAGAGAAGTTCTGGAAATCCCAGCTCCGTGTAGTCTGATGTACCCATATAATGCAGACCTGTTTGCTTTTACTCATTGTGTTGGCTGTCTGTTGCATTATTGCTGGATTTCTTCCAAAAATCATCAACATAATAATAAAAGAACTTGTTCAGAAGATGTTTATCCAAATATCTAAACAGTTTTTTGAGGAGCAAATCCATACTGAGCAGAGATATCATTTGCAGCAATAATGTCTGGAAGAAAAGAAAAATGAGAAGTGTCAGTCAAAGTAAACAGACTCTATAATGCAGCCCCCAGGAGGCCATGCTATGGTGTATAATATATTCAGTTGCTCACACCTAGCCCTATTTTCAAAGTCTTAAACTGAGGTGGATTTGTCAGAGTTTCAACAATATAATTGTTTAGCTGTAAATTTTCCTGCTGGCAAGTTCCAAAGTTTTCAGATAATCCCAGGCAGGGATTCAGGCTTGCAGTCACATACACAATAGATGGTTCGCAAGTAGTGTGTGGAGCCTGCAAACCATGCTGCCACAGAATTATTCTGGGGATCACAAGCTCCCTCAAGCACACAATGTAATTTGAATATATGATACACAGATACTTCCAATGTCATGCACAAAGAGAGTGACACTGTTGTGGATTATGTATGATTAACTGGAAGTGCAGAGAAGGTTAGAAGTGTGTAAATCATTCAAATTTTTTTTAGCATCTTGAACAATAAGATGCATTCCCACTTAAAGCCATGTGGAGAGGGCTTGGCTGAGGCCTTATTTCAAAATAGTCAAGGGAAACACCTGTCTCTGTTAGCATGAGGCATGGCCCATAGCTTCTTATTTTGGCTATTTTTCTCCTGACTACACAACTTATGTCCTGGCAGCAAGATCTCCTGAGGTTTTCTGTTTCATTTGAATGCTTATTTGCTTCCATCTAAGTTATACAATGGGGTTTGAAGTGTTTATAGAAAAAGCTACAAAGATAGGAGTCCTACTGAAACCACTTTTTCATGGGTAAACATAATGGGAGCTGATGTACATAAACTAACGAAGACGAAGGAAGAGAGAAGAGCATTTCCATTTCTCACTAGATTAGGAAGTCAAAGACTATTTGCCTGATTGAACTGGAGTTTTCTCTCTCAAAACACCATACACAGAGGCATTTTTATTTATCCTTAGATGGAAGCAGAGAAATGCTGGAAGACTCCAGAGCACAGTGTTGTGTCCCATCTCTCACATAGACTTCCCTCTCTGTTATTGAAGGATAGCACAAATCCTGCCAACGCAGACTTTTCACCCCTGAAATTCATTGCAAATAACCTTAACCCATTAATTTTTAAAACCCCAAGAATGAATTGCAGTAACTCTAACCATCTGAGTCCCTAAAATTGGTGAGAGCAAAAGAGCAAAACTATCACTTTTCTGCTATGCCTCTTTTGACCTACTTCTGATCTGTCAGAATGGACGTCCTAACCTACTCACAGTGTGTGGGGCAGTTACTGTGGCTGCTGTTTGGAGTTTACCTATGAATCTTAAAGGCTCATGTGTTTTTGGCCGAGCTGTGCCTTGGCACACCACCTGTCCCTTTGCATTCATGACCTCTCTCTTACTAGCCACATCTGTTCACTGTAGTTCAAACAAACATATCTCACAGGAGGTCATCCAGAATATTCTGACAGGCTCCTCTCTGAAGTCACTAACTCTCTGTGCTCATCTCAGTGTTCCTGGTGGGCAGGGGGGAGGAATCAAAAAAAAACAAAAAACCCCTCCCAGCAAACAAACAAACAAACAAAAACCCACCAAGAAAATAATAATAATAAAAAAGGAAAACATTTTTCCAATGTTTTGAATAAGAAAGATATGTCAGACAATACTCCCTCCACCTTCAAAAAATTGTCACAAGGCATTTTGCAGAAATCAGGGAAAACTGTGAGGAGACAGTCACTTGAAGGGCCAACATAGATCCACACTAGAATAAAACAACTGGGGCTGAATCAGGGTTGAAAGTACTTTCCTCAGGTTGCCCAGCATCTTCACAGCATCTTACAGTACATGCTTTGCAACTGACCTCACTGATGCAGGGAGACAAAGCAGAACTGGCCACAGATACACAGGGCCTGTGGTGATGTTTATTCTGCCCTTTGCCTCTTCTGCTTTGTTTATATGTGACGAGGCAGTTTGGAAACACCTAACACAGTGACACAGTTCAAGGTTGCAACTGGTGAAAGGTTGCATTATTAAATGCGCTCAGTTCTCTTTTCTGAGAACTTTTGTATTTCTTCAAAAGTACAAACACAATGTTAGAGTATCATACTGAGTGCCAGAGAGAGAAACAGATATAAGTATTTGCTGTCTCTTTTTCTTCCCTGTTAAAAACATATAGAAAGAATTGCCTTATCTCTGTCTTCTTTGAATATCCCTGAAGATTGAGAGGCTTGTGGTCAAAGGTATTATAAATTCCTCTCTACCACAGTTGTCAAGCTGGTATCTGTAATTCTGTGCTAGCTTCAAGCCTTATCCAATAATTAATCAGATTGCCTTGGTCACATATACTTGGACTTTAAAATGCCCCTGCAAGAAATACTCACAACCAGTCCTGATTACACACACACAAGGCTCTGATTTATTCATCCATTTGGTCTGACTAGAAGGAAAGCTATTGTTTTTAACCTGAGGTGTGATCCAGCATCATTGATGTCAAAGGCAGTGCTCCTGTTGACTTCCATGGGACACAGGATCAAGGCTTTTGCCCAACAGCAACAGAGAGTAAGTCATGCTGGCAGGGAGGGCAAGATTCCCAGAGGTAACTTAGAGTGCAACAGATTTATCATTGTGTGCTAGGTTACAGAAGATGATCCTTATAATGAAGCCATCCAGCCTCAGCATTTAGGTACCTGTGCTGAACAGCCATGCCGCACCGGCTATGTTTCCAATCCTCTATTTCAGCCTCAGTTAAATTCAGTGAAAACCCTGAGGTATTTTCTCTTTTCTTTTCTTTTTTCTTCTTTTCTTCTTTTCTTCTTCTCTTTCTCCCTTTCTCCCTTTCTCTGTTTCTCCCTTCCTGCCTGCCTTCCTGCCTGCCTTCCTCTCTTCCCCCTCCTTTCTTTTCCTTTTGCTCTTTTCCTTTCTTCAGTATTCTTAACTGCCCCTATTTCTCTTTCTTTCTTCCTCTTCCTCATTCCTTCTTATTTAGTTTCTTTCACCCTCTCATTCTGCCATCTCTCTATCCCTGCCCTACTTTGGCTGTCTCCCATGTAATGTCTTCCTTTCTTTGTTTGTTTCATAATTGACTTTTTGTTTCTCAGTTTTGCTTCAAAATACTAGATAACAATTCATAAGATGTATCCAAGTCTTCAGATGGCATCCAGACTACTTTGGTTATGCTTTCTATAATAGCTGAAAAAAAAACATGCTTATACAGCATGACAGAACATAAAGATTCTGGAACACCACATGTGCAACAGCTGGACCCTTCACTCAGACTCCCTTGCTTCAGCTATTCACACTACAGAGTATTGGAGGAGGAAAGTAATGTAGAGAAGAAATCTGCCAGGCAGATGGGCACTTTTCTTGGTATTAGACACTGGTTCACCTTTAGTAGATAAACCTTTGGAGTTAATGTTGGAGTTGGTTAGGATTTACAATAGCTTATTTGACAGCAAAATTAGTCCTCCTGTAAGAAGATAGCATTTTCTTATCTCAATTACTTTAAAATTGGTTTTTCATCCATGATTGTTAGTCAAATCTCTTTTCCTTAATTAAAATATGGTAGTTTCTTTCACATGTTCCTTAGAGCTAACTCTTCCTGTTTCTGCTTTTCCTTCTTCTTTTCTTCACCCCAAATGCACTAAAATGTCCCATATCCCACCATTTGAGGGTTAGAGGTGACTGGTTTATTTAGAGTTCACTTCAGTTGTATTGACACCAACATGCCGCAACTGGCATACTCAGGGTTCTGCACTTCAGCCCTGAAAGCCATTTCCATGCTATAAGAGGACAGGATGCAGGCTGTGACCCATCAGTAGGCTATCTATACACTAAAATAGTGGAGACTGTGATAAACTGTCACCAGAATACAGTCTCAGTTCCCCAACTCTTAATGGTAGCACAACACAATAGGGTCAGACTAAAAAGGTTCCCTTATGAAAATTTTATCAGCAACTTTGGTAAATTGCTGTCGGAAAGGTGCTTTGCTCTCAGGCAGACCTGGAACCTGTTTTTACAAGGTACAGCTTGCATGCATTGCTTCACTCCCGCAAGATATTAA
>VXBX01001363.1:79622-92813 GCA_013400415.1 Scytalopus superciliaris
TCTTTTCTTTTCTTTTCTTTTCTTTTCTTTTCTTTTCTTTTCTTTTCTTTTCTTTTCTTTTCTTTTCTTTTCTTTTCTTTTCTTTTCTTTTTTCTTTTATTTTCTTTTCTTTTTCTTTTTCTTTTTCTTTTTCTTCTTTTCTTTTTTCTTCTTTTCTTCTTTTCTTCTTCTCTTTCTCCCTTTCTCCCTTTCTCTGTTTCTCCCTTCCTGCCTGCCTTCCTGCCTGCCTTCCTCTCTTCCCCCTCCTTTCTTTTCCTTTTGCTCTTTTCCTTTCTTCAGTATTCTTAACTGCCCCTATTTCTCTTTCTTTCTTCCTCTTCCTCATTCCTTCTTATTTAGTTTCTTTCACCCTCTCATTCTGCCATCTCTCTATCCCTGCCCTACTTTGGCTGTCTCCCATGTAATGTCTTCCTTTCTTTGTTTGTTTCATAATTGACTTTTTGTTTCTCAGTTTTGCTTCAAAATACTAGATAACAATTCATAAGATGTATCCAAGTCTTCAGATGGCATCCAGACTACTTTGGTTATGCTTTCTATAATAGCTGAAAAAAAAACATGCTTATACAGCATGACAGAACATAAAGATTCTGGAACACCACATGTGCAACAGCTGGACCCTTCACTCAGACTCCCTTGCTTCAGCTATTCACACTACAGAGTATTGGAGGAGGAAAGTAATGTAGAGAAGAAATCTGCCAGGCAGATGGGCACTTTTCTTGGTATTAGACACTGGTTCACCTTTAGTAGATAAACCTTTGGAGTTAATGTTGGAGTTGGTTAGGATTTACAATAGCTTATTTGACAGCAAAATTAGTCCTCCTGTAAGAAGATAGCATTTTCTTATCTCAATTACTTTAAAATTGGTTTTTCATCCATGATTGTTAGTCAAATCTCTTTTCCTTAATTAAAATATGGTAGTTTCTTTCACATGTTCCTTAGAGCTAACTCTTCCTNAATATGGTAGTTTCTTTCACATGTTCCTTAGAGCTAACTCTTCCTGTTTCTGCTTTTCCTTCTTCTTTTCTTCACCCCAAATGCACTAAAATGTCCCATATCCCACCATTTGAGGGTTAGAGGTGACTGGTTTATTTAGAGTTCACTTCAGTTGTATTGACACCAACATGCCGCAACTGGCATACTCAGGGTTCTGCACTTCAGCCCTGAAAGCCATTTCCATGCTATAAGAGGACAGGATGCAGGCTGTGACCCATCAGTAGGCTATCTATACACTAAAATAGTGGAGACTGTGATAAACTGTCACCAGAATACAGTCTCAGTTCCCCAACTCTTAATGGTAGCACAACACAATAGGGTCAGACTAAAAAGGTTCCCTTATGAAAATTTTATCAGCAACTTTGGTAAATTGCTGTCGGAAAGGTGCTTTGCTCTCAGGCAGACCTGGAACCTGTTTTTACAAGGTACAGCTTGCATGCATTGCTTCACTCCCGCAAGATATTAAGGGCACTCAAATTGAATTAACACCAAATCAGGCTGGTGCACTTAACAATACAAATGCACTTAAGGGATGCCTCAGAATGATTTGTGACTAAAGAAAGCAAAGAAGAAATCAGCCTTGAAGACCACAGGGGTGGTGTTGTGTGTCATATACAGGAAAAGCCATAAGTAGAATTTAGAATACCGGAAAACCATGAACTTCAAGGGCTCTCAGATACCTTAGACTCAGCTGTAAAGTAGATGGTGTCTTTTTGTGGTATGTAGAAAAAATTGATAAATAAATTACAGCCAATTTTCTTAGTGGCGTGCTCTCCATTACCTCTGACATCAGTGTAACTGCTTCACTAAAATGATAAGAGGTGAATAATGGTATATCAGGTAACAGCAAAGGAAATTCTCTGAGTTGCCTGCTCTCTCCATGAGAGCAGTGACACAATGAAGAAGTGAATGAAATGTGACGTGGCAACTGAGAGGGAGCTCCATGTAGACTGCTGCTAAGGCCAAAGCAGCTGAACCGTAATCCTAGTAAAAGGATGCAAGCAATGGGGTTTTATTTTTCTGTTAAACTGTCAGTCATCCTTTTGAGGAAGCCTCCTCTCTTTGCCACCATTTTTCATCAACTTACTTAATTTTCTTTCTGACCCTGCAGGCTATATTCTCCCATAAGTTAAATGACCAATTCTGCACAGAATTCTGCACAGGTCCACCACAGTGAAATTGCTCTAGTATGAAGGAATAACTTCCTTCTGGTCAAAGACTAATACTGGATTAAAAGTATCATGTGTTAAAGCTATGTGTTACATGGATATTCTCTTCAGGAAGCAGTTGGAAACACTTTTAAGTAAAGTGACTTTGCTCTTCCTTTTTGACTTCACAAAATGGTGGAGTTGGGGTCTTAAGTGGCTGGAAATTAAAGTAAAAAGAAAAGTGAAAGACTCCAGGTATTTTTCTAAGTCTATGATCTCAAAATAAAATCATGTGCTGGTTGGGTCTAGGGTAGAGTTAACTTTTTTCTGAGTAGCTTGTATGGGGGTCTGTTTGGCATTTGTGCTGGAAACTGTTGATAACACAAAGGTGCTTTAGTTACTGTTGAGCAAAACTTACACAGGATCAAGGCCTTTTTTTGCTCCTCACCCCACCCCACCAGTGAGTGGGCACAACAAGTTGGGAGGGGACACAGCTGGAACAGGGAACCCCAACTGAACAGAGACATTCCATACCATATGGCATCATGCTGAGCATATAGACCTGGGGAAAGAAGAAGGTAGCAGGGGATGTTCAGAGTGACGACTTTTGTCTTCTCAAGTCACTGTTACACTTGTTGAAGCCTTGGTTTCCTGAAATGGCTGAACATCTGCCTTCTCATGGAAAGCAGGGTGGAACTTCATTGTTTTGCTTTTCTTGTGTGTGTGGCTTTTGCTTTACCTATTAAACTGTCTTTTTCTCAATGCATGACTTTAATCACTTTTATTCTTCCAGTTCTTGCTCCCATCCCACTAGGACTGGGGTGGGTAGATGGGACTTAGCTGTACTCTGGGGTTAAACCACAATGATTGGTGGTGGTTGTGGAGGGATTTCTCCCTATCTATGCTACAGTTGCTGCTTTTTCTGCTGTTACAAAAAATAGCCAACCGGTCAGATATTCTGATTTGGCATACAGGAATTTCCTTGGCTTAGAAGGATGCTTTATACCAACCACTGAAACAAGACACTTACAAGGTCATGATAGTGCTGTGGAAAAGCAGGGCAAAGCTTGATTTTATGCTTACAGTGGCCACATCAGGACACTGAGAAACAATGAGGGATTTCTGTGCGCTACACTGTGACTGTTGAGTAACATGGTTATATACTGCAGCATTTACTGTCAAAGGAAACATGATGTAGGGCCTTGAGACTGCAGTGGCAGAATGGCTCACAAGCTGTGGAGCGCACACTCATCTTCCAGCTGAGTGCCAAGAGGTAGGAAAGAAATATCCCATATACTTATAAAGTCTGGTGAGGTTCCTAGCAGCCTGTTGGCAGAGAAAGACATAAAGTCACCACTATGAGCAGTAGGAGCTGGTATGTGGCTCAGCAATGCAGAGAAATCTTCCCACATGTATCAGTACAGCCAGTCCATGGTGCACTTCATCCACAGGGAAAAGGTCTTCCTACATGGCCCAAAAATCAAGCCCTAGAGGGGAAGCAGCTAGAGACATTCAGGGTAGAACAGACCTTTCATCCTTTGCTGCATCCCAGAGTAGAGCAAAGTAGCCAGGATGAAAACCTCACAGAGTTGAACTCCCACCATGGGAGGACAACTCTTGCCAATGGAAGAAAGACTTTCTTCTTTTCCAAATATTCATCCACGCCATAGCCTGGACAGCTGAAGATATTTCTATGATTCTGCTTCTTTTAATGTGGAAGGAGAGTCAGTTGCAGAATTTTGCTTTGTACTATTGCAACCCAAGTAGCATCAAATGAAAAACAGACTATTACTGATCTGCATCTCTACTTCTGAGACTGAATCAATGGCATCGAAAACTGTCTCAACAGAGAATAGCTTCAGACTGGAGAATGTTTGCAGGCAAACCTTTGTGCCTGTTATAGGAGAGCTGGTGGGGAAAAAGAGGTGTCCTGGGCAAGGAGCTTGACCTCAAAACTATGCCTTTTGTCCTTCCACCCTTCTGCCCTTCAACTTGATAGGAATTCAATAAAAAATTACTACACTGTGGCTGCTGAACCAGATGACCCACTAGATGTCCTTCTTAACAAATGTTAAGTTAGCAAAAGGACTGTACAGCGGCTTCCCAGTAACACAGGCCCAACATCAGCTTGTATTCATGGTGTGCTTATAAACAACTGCTCTTGGAAAATTAATTAAATACATTTAAATGGAAAAGCTAATTTTTTTTCTTAGATTCAAGAAATATCTGTCTCAGCATTTAAAGGAAAAAAATCACATCCCAGACTTTTACCCAAGTTTTTGTTTCTGGAGAGAATTTCTGAATTCCCTTATAAAACTGGGTTCTTGAAAAATTTCTGGGGACAGACTAAGTTTCATAAATTGAAAGATTGAAATGTGTTTGTACGCATAATAAATATTTGTGTGAGCCAAAATTAATCAGGCCTATGCATCTTGGTATAGAACAATTGATACACAAAAAAGAAAATAAAATTGAAACTCAATCTTTTCATACATAAGCCAGACTCTAATATTTTGCATGTATTTTGGTTTCCTTATTCCCATTGGAGGCATAATTTTATATCATTTCACTTTAAAAACAGAAAATGGAAAGTTACTAACTGGTTAATAAAAATAAACAATTAATAGATGTTGTACTAAATAATCAATAGTTTTAAAATCCAATGAGTCAATATGTTGCTAACCATTATTAAAACCCATGCATTACACCTCTTCTTGACATGCTTATATAAGCTTCGATATGACTTGTTACTGCAAGGTTTATATTGCCTTTTCACCTCTAGTAAGCATTTATTAACCCTTTATAAACTGTCTAGGAATGAAACAATATTGTAGAACACAAAATGAATACCTTGTGATCAGAAGCCTATCACAAAGACAGAATATCAGTCCCAGTGCAACTGACCTTTCTTATGAAGATAGTAAATTATTTGAAGGCAGTTGAACTAGATTTTCTATGCAAGAAATAAATAGACATGCAGGAATCTCACATGTAGCAGAATCACAGAGTGGATGAGGTGTCCTTGCCCAGGACCTCTTTTCCCCCACCAGCTCTGCTATGGGCACAAAAGTTTGCCTGCAAACATTCTCCAGCCTGAAGTTTTCTTCTATTTTGGATGACATTCAGTCTCAGAAGTAGAGATGCAGAGTGGATGAGTGTCTAGAGGTCAATGGGGGCAGTCCACCTGTGACCCAGAACCAGTCACTCAGTACCATATCCAGACATCTTTTGAATATCCAAAGGATGGAGACACCACAAGTCTGGACAGCCTATACTAGGGATCAGGCACACTCAGAATGAAAAGTTGTTTCTTGATATTATGACAGAGCCAGAGCCTCCTGTGTTTCAAGTTGCGCCCACTGTCTCTGGTCCTGCCACTGGACACAACTGAAAACACCTTCTTTTTACCTTCCCATCAAGTATCTCTATAAAAGGGTAAGATCCCCCTGAGCCTGTTCTTCTTTAGGCTGAGAAGTGCCAGCTCTCTCAGCCTTTCCTTACAGGAAAGATGCTCCACTCCCTTAAACACCTTTGTGTACTCTCTCCAGCCTGTCCAAATCATACTAGGTCATCAAACACTGGCCACAGCACTCCAGATGTGGCCTCACCAGTGTTGAGTGGCAAAGGATCACCCCCCTTGACCTGCTGGCAGCAGTCTGCCTAGCTCAGCTCAGAATGCCATTAACCTTCTTTGCAGTAAAGGCATGCTGTTGTTTTATTTCAGCTTGTTGTCCATGAGGATCCCCACATCCCCAGATATATAGCTTTAGCAAACATCTGACACAAATTTCATATAATGCAACTTGTTCTTCAGTACATTATAGATTAACTTGAGTTCACAGAAGAAAATGATCCACTGAATTCAGAAGGGCCAAAATTTGATCTACAGAAAATGAAGAAGTTTAAGAACCTACCTGCCCCTTCACATGTGTCCCTTAACTGGGAGTTGTGTAATTTTATGACTAAACATATTTTCATTATTAAGTATTTAGCAGAGGATTAAAATATGACAATAGACCCCAGTAATTTTCTCTTCCAGAACTAATTTCAATAAACACATCTAAGGAGGTGGATGTAGGTCTTGCTCACCCTAAGATTTAGCAGAAGTTAATAATAGTAAAAGTTAATAATTGCCAAACAAGGAGACGAACTGTTGTTTGGTTTGGAGTCAGTCCGCTTACATATCCCCTGATACTTTAAATGAGTTCATTGTATTTTATAAGCATTAAAATTTCCCTCTTCATCAGTCAACTGGTTCTCTTGATTTAATTTTAATACATGCTGTGAAGTTATATCCCTTGGAATCATTGGCTTGTCTGAAGGTCCCCAGATGCTCACTCATCAGTTCTCTCTCTCAGTCCCACTTGCTCTTCTCCACACACCTCCCATGTCTTTACTCAGCTGGTGCTAGCCCACACAAATATATCAGTCACAACAGGAGAGTTTTCTCTCTCTTATGTTAATACTCATCAGGAGAACATAGAATAAATTTCCCCTACTAATATATATATAAATATATGTGTGTGTGTGTGTGTGTGTGTGTGTGTGTGTGTGTATGTTTATGACCTACACTCTTCAGTGATTGTAACTACCTGACTTAGGACTTCCACTGAACCATGAGGTGAGGTTTTATTTCATTGCCTCCAGTGCTCACTCTGGACAAGAAACAGGGAGTAGAGTTTCTCTCCATCTCTAAACACATAACTGGGCAAGAGTTTCCCATTACATTTATCACATAATGAGTGGAACTAAGTTTCCTGTTATACCCACAATGTAATTAGCAACTGGGTATACTGGAACAGACTGCCACTGTCTCATAAAGCCCACTAATAATGAAGCATAAACATCATTGTCATTGGAAATACTTGTGGTTGCAATGGTCTGCTTCAAGGGTTGCAGCCATGGTGTTGGGCAAATCAGTCAAAATCCTATTGTGTCAAAAGAAAAGGCACATCCATCATTCTGTCATACACAAAGTTTCTAATATGCTTAGTAGGGAGTTATGGGTTATATTTAGTTACCTAGTTCTGTCAAAAGGAGATGGATGCCTAAATGACACCTGTAGACAACACTGTGTGAAAGACTTGACTTCCACTCCTTTACAGGCAAGAAATAATTCAAATGTTTTTGTGTTTTCAGCCAGGGAGAACCAAATGAAAAAAATGGTCATGCTAAAAAAAAAGAGTTTCATTGATTAAATCATTGCTAAAGCTGTGTTTTTTGTTGTGGTTCTTGAGAGAGTCAAGGAGTTCATGTTTTTCAGAAAATTATCCATGACTGATGACACTTTGGGACTTTTTGCATGTGGGTGGGTGGATGCAATTCTAACCAGTTGAATCCATTTCAGAAAAATCCTTTGCTGCTGTCAAGTCCCAGAATGTGATGGAATATGAGAAAGAGCAGGAACCCAGCAATGCCACCACAATGACAAAGTGTCCTGGAACAGTGAACTCTCAGGAACACTGCCTGGAGCTATGAGTCTTCTCCCTCCCCTGAAGAAAACAAAAGGTCTTTTATTCTTTCTCTCTCCTCCCAGCCCCCTTCCCACCCAGCCCCCTTGTCCCCCCTTTCCCATATTTAGAACTATAGCCTCTTTCAAAGGTTAGTTCTGGCACAGTGACCAATTGAATCTCCATATGGTATTTATTTATTTATTCTTTGATTCAAATGCTTTTGGCACAACATATTTGCATGAGTTATACTGTGTTTATAGAAAACTTGAATACTGGAGTTCATAGAAAAGGTCATTGGCTCATTCTTTTTCTTATTTTAGTTGAATTTTCACCAGTGATGTTTCTGCTGCTACTAATTTTATTTTTAATAGATACTTATTTCTTTTCCAGTTTATTTATTTATTTGTTTGTTTGTTTGCTTGCTTTTTGTTGTGGTGGTGGTGGTGGTTGGGGTTTTTTTCAGCTTGACCACTCCTAGGTTCTCTATAAAAACTTTAGACATTTAATTAGAGGAAAGTGGTCTTGTCTACAAACTTGTAACTTTGAGCTAGTGCCCATTCCCCCTTGCAGAGAAGACTTCCCTTCAGTCGCTCTGAAAGCAGAAATTTATTCTGATTGAGTCTTATTATGAAGCACAGTATCATCGGAGGCTGAACATCCCATCCATTGCCTTTAACAACCTATTTCCTACCTGTAGAAAACAACTGTGCCAAAACTGCTCTTATTTTACCTACTTGCAGTATTTGTGGAAAACCTCACTTCACACATGCTTCAGTTCAACAGAGGGCTGTGGCAATACTCCAATTCAGGAAAAGCATCAGCTCCCTTTTCCTTTTCAAGTGATTCAGACTGTGTTCAATTGAGTAGAAGATTCTCCTCATATCTACTTCTATATAATGCCAAATGGTGGTAAGGTTTTATTGCTCTGTGGTTGTGCCTTCTTGGTCTTCAACAGTTATGTGAAAAAGTAATTTTTACTGCTCATCTTCAGAAGTTAACATTCAGATAAGGAAGTTACTCTTCATGTAGACTACTTCAAGTCTATACATATATAAATATATAGATAGGATGTTACATATATCTTACACCTTTTTAAGTCATTGTTGGTTAGTGTTAGTGAGAACTGGCTGAACAGCAGATCCCAGATGGTTGTAATCAGTG
This sequence comes from Scytalopus superciliaris, assembly GCA_013400415.1. Lineage (NCBI taxonomy): Eukaryota > Metazoa > Chordata > Aves > Passeriformes > Rhinocryptidae > Scytalopus > Scytalopus superciliaris. The sequence goes on from VXBX01001363.1 coordinate 88,378, forward strand.
GCACAGGGTTAGCTGGAGGCCTGTCACTGGTATTGACCCCAAGGGTCAATACAGGGCCCAGTACTGTTTACCTTCTCTATCAGTGACTTGGATGAAGATGCAGATGCCTCCTCAGCAAGTTCGTTGACGACACAAAGTTAGGAGGAGTTGCTGATGCCCCCAAGGGCTGTGCAGCCCTTCAGAAGGACCTCAACATGTTGGAGAGATGGGCACAGAAGTACTGTCTGAAATACATCTGTCTAGGGTACAATAACCCCAGGCACCACTACAGGCTGGGGGCTGACCTGCTGGGAAGCAGCTCTGTGGAGAAGGACCTGGGCTGGCAGTGTGTCCTTGTGGCCAAAAAGGTCAATGGAATCCTGGGGTGCATTAGGAAAAGCACTGGCAGCAGGTCGAGGGAAGTGATCCTGTCCCTCTACTCAGGCCTGGTGAGGCCACATCTGGAGTGCTGAGCCCAGTTCTGGGTTTCTCAGTACCAGAGAGACAAGGAGCTCCTGGATAGGGTCCAGTGGATAGCAACAAATATGACTAAGGGGCTGGAGGATCTCTCTTACGAGGAAAGGCTGAGAGAGCTGGGCCTGTTCAACCTCAAAAAGAGACAATGTCTATAAAGGAGGGTGTCAAGAGGATGGACCCAGGCTCTTCTCAATGGTGCTGAGCAATAGGACAAGAGGTAATGGACAGAAGTTGGTGCACAGGAATTCCAACCTGAACATAAGGAAGAATTTCCTTACTGTGCAGGTGACCATGCACTGGAACAGACTGCTGAGAATGGTTGTTGAGTTTCCCCCTCTGGAGATATTGAAGAACTACCTAGATGTGATCCTGGGCAATGTGCTCTAGGATGACCCTTCTTGAGAAGGGAGGTTGGATGACCCAGTGTGGTTCCTTCCAACCTTACATATTCTTTGATTCTGTAATGTCAGATGACAATTTCCTCCAGCTTTGCAAATTGTAAAATATTATTGAATCCAACCTTGATGAAACATGGCTTTCTTCAAATGTTTCAGATTTTCCCCAAGAGCAGAATTGCACAAAATTCAAAGATCAAAGGAAACCCCAACTGACTACCTTGAAAGACTGAAAGGAACATCCTGTGGTGCTTCTTCCTAATCTAAGTGCACTGATGACAGTGTCATCCACGGGCTACTAGTATCTGATCTAAGTGACAGTATCTTTCAATTTCTATATTATATAGTACAGAGATAATCCATGTTGGGAAGGAAAGCTCTGGTTTTGCTTTCTAGTTGGTATTCAAACTCACTGGCAAAGAAGCACTGCTAGTGATATCAGACGTTGTCTGATGACTGAAGCAAGTGGATCTCTTGCTCTCAGCCCATAGGGAATTATTCTGCAGCTGAAGGGAAAGCTTTCACACTTTTTTGTCAAGAGACTTCTCAAGAAATATAGTACTTAATGAGGTACCTAACTTCACTCACCTAAAGAAAGGAAACATCCTCTACCAGTGTCATCTCCTTGTTTTGTGAAATTGAAAATATACAATGTCAATGTATACAAAAACATGTGCACCATGAAATTTTACTTCCTTGTGATGATACAGGTAATAATTCAGTAGTCAAAGTCACTAACGCATTCTCATTCTTTTATATTTACAAGTAAACAATAAGAAGTAGAGTAACAACCAGAAGTTAAGGCTAATGAAATCAAATGAAGAATTTTGAAAAGTTAGATGTGTTATTGATATGCCTAAATATTGACTTTAGCCCCTATGAATAGATCAATAGGGTTTAATGTCAGAATGGACTCATCATAACAAAAAACAACAAACTTCCCTTAAGAAATGCCTGGTTCTGTGCAATGCATGCTTTTAAACTGGAGTGTACTTTTTAGAAAAGAGAATTAAAAGAAGAAATTTTGACCCAAATAATTTCTCCCAGGTATGAATCATGACCCCTGTTGTTTCAGTGACTATTACTTTGGAAAACTGCCTACATTTTAGGCAAGAATTGTCTGACTTCAATTTCCAATCTCTTAGTCTTATTAGGAGTTTGGTCAATAGAGAAAATGATCCTACAGAGCAATTTGCATGTCAGTCCACACTGCAGCTCACACTCAGGTTTCAGCACAACCTGGGGCCTGTCCTTGAACTCTCTCCATATCTCGGCTTCTTCTTGGATCACAGGACCAGTGGTGGGCAATATTACAGTAGGTTTGGTGCCAGCTTTACAGGTATTAAACACAGAATAACCCCCTTTGCTTGTGAGGACCACAGGATACCATGGGTTTTTTTCCATTAAAGAGCCCTTTAATAATAAGATTACCTTTAATGAAAGAGCTGTGGAAATGTGTAGTGCTTTCTTGGATTCTAGCTATACTAAATAGCCAATCTTTCTATTTGCTTTCTCTCCTGTTTTTGCAGAATGAGCAACTATGTGTCAGCAACAGTTATGGTTGTTAAACAGCACAAAGGCTGGGTCAAATATTTGTAGCCTGAGAAAAGAAGATATTCATAACTATGTATTTGAGACCTGCTCCCTGTCCATTATCTGAGTGCAATATTGGTTTGGTACCATTCTAGGCTTCAAACTGAATGGCATGTTAATATAAAATAAAATGCATCAGAGATTTCTTTGTGTATTGGATTAACAAGCTGTTTTTATCAAACAGCATTTTAAAATGTCACAAATACACAAGACCTTTCCTCAGACCTTTTCTCTTAACCCATGCTGACTGCTAACAGAAATATCATCCTTTTATTTAGGGCCTATGTTGGCTTTCCAGTATTTTATGTAGGACTAATGTCCAAAACAGCAGCCTGAGTAACATTTTGGTGCTCTGGCCCAGTATTTGCTTTAGTCTCTTGGCACAGTTATGAGACATGGTAGGGAAAAAAGCTGGTGTCAGTACCTCAGGGGAATTTTAAGCCATTTTGTTTAAAATAGTTAAAATTGCTGGTGTAGGTTCTTTCAATAGGTGATTAAACTCAAATATGTTCTGTAACATGATCTTTCGTCATCACTGGAACTGAGAAGTGTTTAGCATTACATGACAGAAATAGGGGCTTTTATCAAGTCTGTAACAAAGGTATTTATTGAATTGTCATGTTTTCTGCACTATTAGTAGTAACTGTACCAACTAGCAACAGATTATTGCAGACTTCTTTTGTTTGTCAGTAGTTTTTTTCCATAGACACCTCTTCATGAACTTTTGTTTCCCTCACCGATCATGTTTTTCATGCCTTTTAAGTGGCATTCACCAGTGCTGCTTTCTATTTCCCTAATAATTTTTATATCTTTGGAAAAAAAATCTATTTTCAACTCTATGTATAATGTTTAAGAAACAATAAGAGCAATAATATTTTTAAACCCCTAAATCAAATCCCCCAGACCCTAATAGCCCATTAGACAGTCAGCTTGTTGGGCAGCTAGTGAAATGTTTTATAAGAAATTACAAAATTCTTTTTCTATATGATCTCATTTAAAGTTTTTTTCAAATTTGTGTAAGTGACCTGTTAATATCCTTTTGTACATCTACTGCCGGTTCAGAGTGTATTCTGTGTACACATGACAAGTATAACCTAGTTGAAACAATTCACATTAAATAAAAAACTTACTAATTTTAAGTTCTGGGAGCAACTTCTCTTTTTCAAGGTGAAGTCTATCATAAAGCTCCCCAAACTTGGATGCAACACATATTAAGTCAGAAAATCAACACGTACAACTTTTGGAAATTTCAAAACCAGTCTATGGGATATATGTGCCACCTGCTAATTGCTAGGGTAGTAGGATGGTAGCTGCAGAACAGTGAAGAAAACAGCAGCTTTAAAAATTAAGGGAAAACAGCAAAACAAAATAAAACATAATAAGAAAATAAAAAGATATTATTTAAAACTTCTCCAAGGAATTTTTTTCAACAGAACAATAGATACTGAAATATTCTTGAACGTTTTATCTAGCAGCACTTTCAACTGGCCAAGTTTGTTCATCTATTCTAAGATGCAAGTGTATTTATCACTCTTCAGACACTAAAGAAACAATTAAAAAACGGTCCAAACTTGCATATGTGAGGCTCCTTTAAAATAACTCCTTTGAAAATATAGAAGTTGCTGTTAGTTCATTAGCTGGAGTCATACAATTGTGTGAAAGCTATGTAAGACCTATTTTTAAGTAAATGAGAAAAACCAAGATACAGAGAGGTTAAACTATCTTATCACAGTGTCATGCAGAGTTGACAGTGCATGAGGCCTGGTTCCTTGAGAGATGAATAGCAAGTATATGTTACAATTGACACTGCAGATGTAATAGTGCAGGTGTGACCCTTCAGTCCATATTTATGTGCCATATAAAACCAAAACTTATTTTTCAAATCAAAGAAGTGTTACCTAATTTAACATTACTTAGCAAATTCTTAACAAGGTTCTTCAGTTTGTAGAATATTTGGTGCCTACTAGAGACAGACTTCTCCATGGACACCCC